>MDKI01016849.1:0-26820 GCA_005239505.1 Nicotiana paniculata | reverse complement strand
CATAATACCCCGGATTATATTTGCAATGCCCGCTTAGTCTTTTATTAGACATAGTTGAGCGTATTCATAGACTCGATGCTTGTGGATGGATTTAAATATGATTATGGGCTCGTATGAGCCCGACATGTTCATTTCAGTAGAGCGCATTCTCAGGGCAAGGTATTAGAACAACAGATGTTGTTTCGTCTTCGTCAAATTTATGTGATATTATGATTGTGCCGTGTGAGTTGTGAAACGACTTGATAATTTCCTATGTGTTGAGGTCCCGCATAGTGGGGATGTTATGTGAGCAGGGTAGCTCTTGAGATCCAGAGTGTATATATATATCGGACCTCAGTTGTGCTTGAGTTTTGTAGCATACGACTTTATCAGTCTCCCCAGGATGGTATTATGCACTTAGCGTGCTTATGATCGATATTCACTAATCTGTAATAGTGAGTAGACCAGCTCCATATATATATATTGTTATGTAAATTTTATGTGTGGATCGGATGGCACGTCGCCACGGGTATGTTATTCGGATCGGGTTGCACACCGCAACAGTGTGATGATGAGTAAGGTTACTATATTCATTTTCTTATGTTTACTTCCTATTTTCTGAGAAAAGTTCATATCAGTTGCGTGAGTTGAATAGTCCCTTCCTGAGTCATTTCTTATTATCATGTTCGAGTTAGGGGCTATTGGCGCTGTGGTATCATGTGAGGCTGTCGGTCATGTTTGGGGTGATTTGTTGTCTGAGCAGTTCATACGGGGTGAGACGAGATTTTCGGATCAGAGATCAGTGCGATTAGGTTATGTGAAGTGTATATTAAAGAACAAATACCGTTATTTAGGTTCATAATGAAGTGATTATTCTAGTCAAGAGCAGATATTCAATAATTTTTTAACTCTGCAGTTGGGTATGAATTTCTGCACATTTCCTCCGTTGTGGTGGTATCGTCAGCATCATAGCATGATGAACGTATATATATCATGAGGTGCATTGGGAGCGTCAGATTCGTGGAGTTTTGGCTGTTAAGGTTCAGGGAACGTCATTGTGGTTAGATAATGAATTTGTGGTGCATAG
Source organism: Nicotiana paniculata (assembly GCA_005239505.1). Taxonomy (NCBI): domain Eukaryota; kingdom Viridiplantae; phylum Streptophyta; class Magnoliopsida; order Solanales; family Solanaceae; genus Nicotiana; species Nicotiana paniculata. The sequence continues at coordinate 25,754 of MDKI01016849.1, read as the reverse complement.
TGCTAATTCAGGAAAGGTATGCAGTCATGTTCTGGTATATCGTGTGGTAGTTATACGATGTTTATTTATTGGAACTAGGCCTGGCAGAAAAATTTCAAGTGTTGGAACTTGGTTCTGAGCTTATTATATGGATAAAAGAAGAAATCTTCAGATTTGATTAAGCTAATGTACTCAACTGGGTTGTGGTAGCACGGGCAGGTGCTCGGGTGTTAAGCAGTGATTCCAGATAACTCCAGAGCAGTTCTTGGCACGTTCGAGGATGAACGTCGATTTAAGTGGGGGAGAATGTAACGACCCGACCGGTCGTTTGGGGCTCTAGCGCGTCGTTCAACGGTTTGAGGCTGTGATCAGCTTCGTTTCAGGTATTATGACCCGTGGGCGTGGTCGGAATTGAATTTCGAAAAGTTTAGAGTTGATTTGGAAATAAAATTCTCGTTTCACAAGCCTTAAGTTGGTAAAGTCAACTAAGATTGGAATTTTGAGTAAACGACCTCCGAATCAGGATTTGAAGGTTCCTGCAGGTTTGTATGATTATTCGAACTTGGGCGTATATTCGGATCGGGGTTTGTATAACTCGGGAGCGTTTCAGTGCATATTGTGGAAGTTAGCATTTTAGAAGAATTTCATAAATTTGGGCTTGAAGTGTATTTCAGAGTTATTGATGTCCGTTTGGGATTCCGAGTCTGGGAATAGCTTCTTACGGTGATTCTGGAGTTGGGAGCGCAATCGTAAGTGAATTTGGATGTCCGTACGTCATTTTGAATCATTTGGATAAAGATAGAAAATTTGAAGGTTTTTGAGAAATCCGACCGGAAGTGGAAATTTTGAAATCGGGGTCGGAATGCAATTCTGGAAGTTGGAGCAGGTCCGTAATGTCGAATATGAATTGTGTGCAAAATTTGAGGTTAATCAGATGTGATTTGATAGGTTTCAGCATCAGATGTGGAAGTTTGAAATTTCAAAGTTTATAAAGTTTGGATTTGGGTGCGATTCGTGGTTTCGATGTTGTTTGATGTGATTTCAAGGCTCGACTAAGTTCGAATGAGGTATTAGGACTGAGTCGTGTGATTGGACGGGGTCCCGGGGGCCTCGGGTGTGTTTCGGGGTGGTTTCAGACCATTTTCCCCTATCTGCTGTTGCTGTTTGCTGGTGTCACTAGTAAGCTATGCGATCGTGGCCCATAGTGTGCGATCGCGGAGAAGGAATTTGAGGGGCTGGAATTTTGTCTTATGCTATCGTAGTGGTAGTTGTGCGATCGCACAGTAGGAAAAATTGAGGCAGCAGGGAATTGCCCTGTGCGACCGCAGGTGTTGTGGTGCGATCGCACAAGGGTGTGCTTGGGGGCTTCTGGGGCTTGGCCTGTGCGAACGCGGGAGAGGGAAAATGTTTTAAAAACGGGTTCTTGGCTCGTTTATTCTATTTTTCATCTTGGCATGGCGATTTTTGGAGGCTTCAAAGGGGGATTTTCATAATGCAATACAAGGTAAGTAAATTCCTCCCGTTTTTAAGATTTATACAAGTTATATGCATGGATTAAACATGAAAATTGTGGAAAATTTTGGAAGATATTGAAGAAACCTAGAAAATGGTAATTTGGATTTTTAGCCACGAATTTGAGCATGTAATTTAGAGTAAATTGTATATTTGAACTAGTGGAGCTATGGGTAGAATATATCTTCGAGAAATTTCAGATTCCACGCACGTGGCCCGAAGGCATTTTGATCATTTCACTGAGCGGAGTTGGGAAATTATTGCAAGTATTAGAACATATTTTCATTGGTTTGTCGTTTTTTGGATAGTTTCGGAGCGTTGTGCAACGATTTGAGTCGTCGGAAGGGCTTGGAGGCCGGTTATGGAATTTCGGAGCAAGGTAAGTCTCCTTTCTAACTTTGTGAGGGGGAATTGTCCCCCTAGGTGAATTAATTAAGTATATGCTATTATGTTTGGGGGATACGGCACGAGGTGACGAGAGTCCGTGCGTAGATACTATTATGCCATGTCCGGATAGTCTAGGACCCACTAGCTTGCCTTACATGTTGTACCTGTAATCCTGCCTGTAATATTAAACTGCTAATATAATCGAAATCGTAAATGAATATCTAAAAGAAGACTAGAGTTCATTTGTTAATCACCTAGAAAAAGGATTGATTCCTTCGTGGATAATTGTATACCTGGTCGGGACTATATTATGGAATATCATTAAACTTGGCAAATGAGTTTCAAAACAAAGATTTAAGGGCTATATTTCATGTCCCTTTAAAAAAGAATTTTACCACTTTCCTGAGAAAACTGCTTTCTTGATAAAATGGGGACTTATTGTGTGGACATGTGTAACTTCGGGTGCCTGAGTCGCATGTATGATTCACGAGCAGGATGACCCTGTATTTGTGTGTATTCATATGAGCACCTGAGTCGTAGGTATGATTCACGAGCAGGCTAGCCTTATTATTTTATGTATAACCGCGTCGCATGATCGATTCGCGAGCGGGGCAGATAGATGCATCTATGGTTCGAGCCGTTCGACCCTCGGCAGTGCACAGTTTATTATTGTTGGTCCGCGCCGTTCGACCCTCGGCATTGCTTGCGCATGATATTTACTGCGTAGTTGCTATGATTTGTGCCTGATTACTGGCCTTGAATTTTAAGTTGTCAACTGAAAAGACAGAGATTTAAAGTTATTAAAGATTTTTGGAAGAAGTTGTTCCTTCCCGTTGATTAAATTGTTATTTGATTAAATCACCCATGGTGATTAATTGTTATTAATATGACGAAGGATTAAAGTGTTAAATGTGGAAAGAGTTGATAATAGTTGTTCCCGATTTGAATAAATTGCCTAGGACATTCATGCTTAGTGTCACACTCGAATATTCTAAATTGACTTTTATCCAGTGTCTAATTTGACCTCCCGTCACTACCTCTCTGAGGTTAGGCGGGCGACTTACTGAGTACACATTATTTTTGTACTCATGCTACACTTGCTGTGCATTTTATTGCACAGGTACTTTCATAGCAATGTGGATATATTTGCTAAAGCGGGTTCTGGGATGTGTTGGGATATATTTGCTAAAGTGTAATATTTAAACTATTGTTTTACTTAATAGATTTTTATTTAGTTAATATGTAATAAAGTGTAAGGAAATGTTTTTCATAAATGTTTAAACCGGAAATTATTTCGATTAATTAATGATTGGCTTGCCTGACAATGATGTCCGATGCCATCACGACCTTATGGATTTTGGGTCGTGACACCCAATTACTATCTTTCAGTTATTACCTAAGCGTTCTAATAGCTTCTAACTCGTACCTTATGCATGCTCTCCCCGTCCCTTACCTATGGTCCGGGGGCTGTTTAGGACCTCTATTTAAGGTAGTTCTAGACTGATCTAGGTTGCTAAAAAATGAGAAAGCTAAGCGACAAACAAAAGTTCAGATATGACTGTCACATAATGAGCAAATAGGGGCTCATGTTAACCCCCACAAGTAAACAGCAAATGCACGCAACTCCAACAGACAACTTTTATTAATTTAAGACCCTATAGGTAGGATATCTGGATGAGCATAAACAGAATATAAGACAACAGTTTATTAAAGCGAGCAGTGGTACCTATCCGTTTGCCTACTGATTTTGGTTAAAACTCTGAATCTGGGAAAACTTCAAGCAATACTAAATCACAGTTCTTTTTAGCCCCAGAATTCCTATAAGTTTGCCTAAGTGATAACCAGAATGGAATCCTATAGGCATGGTATCTAAAATTGTTAATTAAACCATAGCTTATAAACGAGTTACAGATTTTAACAGACAGGTTTTTTTTATCCTTTAGACCCTATAGGCATGCTTTCTAATTTGCAGAATTAGTTAACTCCTATAGGCATGATTTCTAGGTGTTAAAACTGATTTATTTATTTCCTATAGACATACTTTCTAGTTTACAGAATTAGTTAACTCCTATAGGCATGATTTCTAATTTACAGAATTAGTTAACTCCTATAGGCCTGATTTCTAGGTGGGCAGAAACGTTAACAAATTGCCAGGAAAATTCAATAATTTACACAAAGAAGATCCTATATTCTTGATCTCCAATGCAAATTGAGATTTAAAATAGGTGTTGATCCTATGAACATGGATTCTAATGCAGAATTATAAAAGACTTATAGGCAAGATTTCTAATATGCCAAAATAGGACAGTTCAGAGTTATAAACATCCAGAAGGGAACCCTATGGATAGGATCTCTAAATGCACATAAGGAATCAATACAATGGACCTATATGCATGATTTCTACCCGAAGCTTGAACAAATCCATATAGAAACCCCTCCCCAGCTTTTTACTAATAACCCAAGATTTTTTATTACAGAGATTATTACATCCCAATACGAATGAATCATATAATACTAATCATTACACTATAGGGAGCCTTAGCAGGCCCAATGCCAACCTGGAAACCAGGCCTTCAAGTAAGCAAGTCTGAAGTACAGGTGGTCCATCCATGATAAATAAAGTGGGCTTCTGGTGCGTCAAAGTTCCCAAGGGCCTCAGGGACCCCGGGCAATACTCACACCAGAACCCTTTTAAGAGAAACAGTTTGTGAAAGATTGGAAGACCACCCCCAATGTGTCAGAGTTTGGAGGAGTCTCAAGGACCCTAGGTAGTGCTCACATTGGGGGTGGGAGGAACCTAGATAACTAAGAGTAGAAGTTTGAAAATAGTATATAAGGGGTAGATGGATAGATTTTAGGAAAAAAAAATTTAATTTTCAGAAGTGAATAGGTCCAAACCACATAGTTGCAAACAGAACTGGGCAAAGAAACAAACAATCACATAGTTTTAAACAGATTTGCACTTATTCACCCTAAGTATTCATAATAGAACTTAAAGTGATTTACAAAGAGCAGGGACACTTTGAACTAACAGACAGGATTGGCTACACATATTTGCAATATCTAAACATGCTCAGAATAGGGATCATATAGATGAACCAAACAAGGTTTCATATTACTGAGGATTACTTAGTTCATTAATTACCACTAGGTGAAATTATATAGACATGTATTAAACAGGAAACATGTTGAAGTTTGGGATAATTAACCAAACAAACACATTGAGTAGGATAGGGTAGTAGCATGCTAGTTTCAGAAGGAAGTAAGCAAGTATTATGGATCAAACAAAAGCATATTGAAATTTGAAATATACTAACCACATGGTCATATAGAGAAAAATGAGATAACAAGGATTATGGCATAGCAGTTGGGAAGGAATGGTCAAGAATCATGATTCACACAGAAGCATGTTGTATTTCTGTAATAAACTGACTACGCAAACATATAGAATAGAACAAGAGAATAATTTTAAGTCATACCAATTAGGGGGAGTGTAGACAGGAAGGTGCAGGCAATTGGAATCCAAGAGTCTGTCCTTGGCTTTCAGCCGGCTAGACAATGCAGCAAAATAGGAAGAACTCAAGTAGTGTGTGTGTAAGTGTGTGAGTGTAGGTTTGTGAGCCTGAGCTTGTGTCTCAGCGTGTGTTCGTGCTTCAAATAATTAAACTTTTATATAGCACACAGCAGGGTAAACCCAATAAGGCAGGAGAACCAATTGCGCACAAATAAGGCATGCAACATGAATTAACCAATTAATTAGGGCTAAACACCAATAAATTAAGAGAACAAAATCCTGAAAATATCACTTAAATTGTGGAGAATCTCATACAAAATCAATTATCAGACAAAATTGAGGTTTAATAAGGTAAGCAATAAGTCCAGAGACCATTTATACGTCAGTCACAATAATCAAAGCCCAGAAATAAAGCCAGTAATACAATTAAGGAAAGTATTACCAATCATGAATCACATATAAGGAAAAAATAGGTAAAAATCTTCAGAGGGATATCAGTTAAAAAAAAAACAGAATTTCAAACCTAAATTAGGCAAATAAATCAATTAACCCCTTTTAATTGTCAAGGTCGAAGTAAACAAGTAGCCATTATAGCAAGCAGTAGAATAATTAGAAACCTTAGGACATGAAGACATAGATATGAGAACCTGTCGAAAAAGTAAAGAAAACCGGAGTTAAACACTTAAACGTTTGAAATATTTTGCAGAAATTTAAATTTTTTTGCGAAAAACAAAAATTGGTTGACGATAATATGAAAAATAGCAGAATCTTAAAGGAAAAGTAACAAACAAACTCAAACCGCTTCAGATCTAAAGAGATCTGAATGGATTTAGCCAGAAATAGTAAAACATAAGCAGATGTGAGAAAAATCTGGTTTGAACTAGAGATTTGAAGCCATAAACACGAAGATATTAGTACTCACAGACATAGGAGTCAACACAGACGGACTCATCGAGAAAATGAGAGATTTGAACCAAGTCTGTTCGAATCTCTTTGAGATTCCATCAAGCAACTTGAAAGTCAAACAACCAGTATTGATAGGAGGCTAGATAAGGCCTAGGATCGAAGAAGAAACCCATGGATCGAAGGGATTTTGGTGACGACGGGCTACAGTTAGGAGAAGGGATAGAGAGATAAGAGAGGAGGAGAGGGTTTCAGGGTGGCGGGCTGTGAAAAAATGAGTAGGGTTTGGGGGTGGTTTGGTTAATTAAAAAAGGTAAGGGATCCTGGACCGTTCATCTTTTGGGATCAACGACTATGATTCAATCTAGGTTGGGGCAGGTTTAAAGAATTGGGTTATGGTTTATGGGTATTGGATTAGGGTTATGGATATTGGGTTGGTTTAATTGGGCAGGGTTAGTAATTGGGCTAAGTCCGAAAATTAAATTAAAAGAGGCTATTTGTTAAATACCCAATTAATTTGATAAAATAATTTATAGAAATAGCTAATAAATGATAAAAATGCTATTTATTCATGAAAATGATTTAAAATAATTACCTAATATTATAAAAATATAAAAGGTCATTTTCTTGTAAGATAAAGTAATTATGCACAAATGTGCTATTATTGCAAAGTTATTGCAATTATAACCTAAAGATGTAAATATGGTTATTCATAAAATAATTAAAGCTTAGTACGAATATAAATGATGAAAATTAAACAATAAAATTATTATAAAATTATTTGTGATGCAATTAGTAATTATTTGGACAATAAAATAACGGAATAAATTAATTAGAAATCCTTTTAAAATTACAGAAAATTATGGAAAAATATTAATTGATGCTCATGCATTGTTTTGAAAGTATATATGCATTTTGGAAATAATATAGGAAAAATTGGGTATCAACAAAGTAATTCGAGCAAGGTCGAATGTCAAATAATTCGAGCGAGGTCGAATGTAAAGTAATTCGAGCGAGGTCGAATGTCAAATAATTCGAGCGAGTCGAATGTGAAGTAATTCGAGCAAGGTCGAGTGTCGAATTATTTGAGCGAGGTCGAATTTAAAGTAATTCGAGCGAGGTCGAATGTAAAATAATTTGAGCGAGTCGAATGTGAAGTAATTCGAGCGAGGTCGAATGTCGAATAATTCGAGCGAGGTTGAATGTAAAGTAATTCGAGCGAGGTCGAATGTCAAATAATTCGAGCGATTCGAATGTAAAATATTGAATAATTTGGTGGAGTTGTGCAGGAATGTTGCTTGCTGCTTTGTTTATTCATTCATTGGATATATTACATGTTGCTGTTTGTTCCATACAATACATTTGATAAGTTCCAGTCTATCTAGTCCCTTGATCGTTCGTCCTGGAGAAGTAATCGATAGGCGGGGTGATTAATTGAACACTTAAACTCCGAGACGCCCTCTTCGTCGCCTAATTAAAAACCTCCCTGATAAAACCCAATTGGGACAAAACCCGGGTGAGGGAAAAAGAGTACGACTTGGAGGACATCCATTTTCAGAAGGTGAAGTATTTGAGGTGGGCGACGTTCCAATTGTTTGGTAGTAGCTTTCCCTCCATCGTTTCTAGTTGGAATGATCCTTTATTTGCTACTACAGTGATTTTGTATAGACCGTCCCAATTGGTTCCTAGCTTACCTTATCTGGGGTCTTTGATCGCCTGTGTTTTGGCCTTGAGTACATAGTCACCAATTTTGAGTGGTCTTACTTTGGCTCTTTTTTTGTAGTACCGTTCTGCTTGCTGTTTTTGAGCTATCATTCTTATGTAAGCCATGTCTCTTTGTTCCTCCGCTTTGTCGAGGTCTTGATTTCTATTCTCGTCGTTGCTTGGTCCGCTCTCGTTGGAGTACCTCAAAATTGGTTCTCCGACCTCGACTGGTATCACTGCTTCAGTCCCACAGACTAGTGAATATGGCATTTCTCATGTGCTTGTTTTTGGCGTGGTGCGGTATGCCCATAGCACCTCTGGTAGTAGTTCCTGCCACAGTCCCTTGGCGTCCTCAAGTTTCTTCTTCGTGATGTTCAGTATTATTTTGTTGGAGGATTCGGCTTGGCCGTTGCCTGCAGGATAATATGGCGTGAAGAGTATTCACTTGATGTGCCATCTCTCAAAGAATTCATCGGTCTTCTTCCTGGTGAACTGGGGTCCGTTGTCACAACTGATTTCTTTGGGGATGCCGAAGCGGCATATGATGTTCCTCCATATGAACGTGATAACTTCATGTTCGCGTATTTGGGCGAATGCACCTGCTTCTACCCACTTAGAAAAGTAGTCACTTAAAACTAAAAGAAAGCGTACATTACCTCGTCCCGCTGAAAGTGTTCCAACGATGTCCATTACCCATTTCATGAATGGCCATGGAGATGTGACTGAATGGAGGTGCTCGCCCACTTGGTATATCATTGGAGCGTATTTTTGGGACTGCTCGCACTTTTTAACAAATTTGGCGGCTTCCTTCGTCATGGTGGGCCAGTAATAGCCTGCTCGTATGAGGCATATAACGAGGGCTCGATTTCCATTATGGGCTCCACAATGGCCTTCGTGTACTTCCTCGAGGATGCACCTCATTTGGTTTGGGCCTAGGCATTTTGCCAAGGGACCGCCAAACGTTCTTTTATATAAGTCGAGGTTGATGATGTTGTATCTGGCCGCCTGCATTCAAAGCTTGTTGGCTTCTTTTTTGTCTGATAGGAGTATTCCCTCATGCAAATATGCTATAATTCGGTTGCGTCAATCCCAAGTTAAGTTTATAGAATGTACCTCAATTTGGTCTATTGAAGAATGAAGGAGGGTAACCATGTTTTCCTTTTTCTCATATTCTTAGTGGCTGCTGCTAATTTGGCGAGGCCGTCTGCCTCGATGTTTTGTTCCCGAGGTATCTGGTCGAGTTGACATTCGTCGAACTCCGGCAGTAGCTTATGAACTTTTTCCTGGTACTTTTGCAGCCTTTGTTCTTTGATTTGGAAAGTCCCTGTGACTTGGTTGATGACAAGTTGTGAGTCACATCGGAGGATGACTCGCCGTGCTCCGTATTTGAGATCTAGTATTAGTCCTGCAATAACGGCCTCGTACTCGGCCTCATTATTAGTCATATCGGGACACCGTATGGACTGTGGATGACTTCGTCTGTTGGGACCTCGAGTACGAGTCCCAGTCCAGATCCTGACGCGTTGGAAGTGCGGTCGGTGTATAGGACCCATGGGTTGGGTAACTTAGGGGAGGTGCGAGAAGCGTCCTGCTTGAATTATTTTGGCACTAAAATCGGTGATGAAGTCGGCGAGTACCTGCGACTTTATCGATGTTCGTGGATGATATGTTATATCGTGCTCGCTCAATTATATGGCCCACTTGGCCAATCTCCCCGACATTTCGGGTTTATATAGGATGCTTCTTAGGGGGAAGGTCGTGACCACCGATATGGGGTGACATTGAAAATAAGGTCTAAGCTTTCATGAAGTTACGACCAATGCCAGGGCCAGCTTTTCGAGGTGGGGGTACCTCGTTTCGACGTCGATCAGGGTTTTGCTAATGTAATATATTGGAGATTGCGTACCTTTGTTTTTACGGACCAGCACTGCACTTACTGCGACGTCTGATACAACCAAGTATATCAGGAGACGCTCGCTAGGTTCTGCTTTGGCGAGTAGCGGGGGCGAGGACAAGTATGCCTTTAGTTCTCTTAGGGCCTCGATGGACTCTGAATTCCACTGGAGTCCGTTGTCCTTTTTGAGCACGTTGAAGAATTTGTGGCATCTGTCAGAGGATCATGAGATGAACCTCGACAGGGCGGCTATACGGCCGATCAGTTTCTGTACCTGTTTCTTACTGGTCAATATTTTAGGTATTCACTCAATGGCTTTGATTTGGTCGGGGTTGACCTCGATGCCTCTTTGCGACACCAGAAAATCGAGGAACTTTCCAGAGGTCATGCCGTAGGCATACTTTTCGGGGTTCATCTTCATGCCATATCGCCTTAGTATATCGAAAGCTTCCTTCAGACGGTCGATGTGGTCCTCCTTTCTTTTTGATTTGACCATCATATCGTCTATATACACTCCCGTTGTTTTGTCGAGTTGGTCCTTGAATATCTTGGTGACCAGCCTTTGATAAGTCGCCCCTACATTTTTCAACCCGAAAGGCATGACTCTGTATAAGTACGCTCCCTGGTGGGTGATGAAAGTGGTCTTTTTCTGGTCCTCCCCTCCATGAGGATTTGGTTATAACCTAAGTAGGCATCCAAGAAACTTAACAACTCGTGCCCCACTGTTGCGTTGATAAGTTGATCAATGTGAGGCAACGGGAAGGAGTCTTTTGGGCACGCTTTGTTTAGGTCCGTGAAATCCACGCACATACGCCACTTCCCTTTTTCCTTCTTCACCATGACCACGTTGGAGACCCATTAGGGGTATTTTGACTCTCGGATGGAGTCGTTGGCGAGTAGTTTTTCCACCTCATCGCGAACCACCTTATTGGTTGCAACATTGAATTTTCTTCTGATTTGTCATACTGGCGGGTAGAGTGGGTCGACATTTAGCTTGTGTGTGGCAACGTCTTTCGGGATACCTGTCATATCTCCATGGGAGAAAGATAACAGATCAGCCTTGTCAATTAAAAATTTATGAAATTTACCTGGTTTTGAGAGTTTGTGGCCGATATAAGATTTTTTGTTGTGGTCGTTGCTATCCAGTTGGACGGGGTCGAGGTCTTCTACTGTTGACCCTGTGGCTTCCACGATGTCAGGGTCCATGATGACGTCTTTTTGTTCGTCAAGTTCAGGCCCTGACTTCAGTGATTGCTATGCTCCCGATCCACTTCCTTTAATTGTTGAGTGTATGTGCAATCTTGGGTGATGTAGTTGCACTATTGGGATCTGTGCTGCTCATCGCGGATGCTGAATATTCCCCACGGAGTAGGAAACTTGATTACTTGATATAATTTGGACGAGATGGATCTCGTGGCGTGTATCCAAGGTCGCCCTATGATGGCGTTGTAGGCTGTGTCCTGGTTCATGACAAGGAACGTTGTTTTGAAGGTGATGCCCCCGGCCAGAACGGGCAGCGTTATTTCTCCTGAGGTTCGCTCAACTGCATTTTTGAAACCCATTAGTGTATGCAGCGTGGTACTATCTTGTCCTCGAGTCTCATTTTTGCAAGAACTAGGAGGTGGATAATACACGTGCCTCTCCCGTCGTCTACCATTATTCTTTTTACATCAGTATCTGAAATACGTAAAGTAATGACAAGAGCATCGAAGTGAGGAAAGGTCAAACTGTGGGTATCTGACTTATCGAAGATGATACTACCTTCGAGGTCATCGTATCGTTCATAGGTGATCGACCTCTTGAGTTTGTGTGTGGTGGTTAACTTTACGTGGTTGATTGCTGCTTCATCACCTCCACCGATGATCATTTGGATGGTGCAGGCGGGGGAGGGTGTCTTTGGAGGGCCTTGGTGTTTTTGTCGCCCGCGACCGAAATTGGCTCTTCCTCGGTTGCTCATCAGCTCCCTTAGATGTCCCTGGTGGAGCATGTTCACCACCTCTTGCCGTAGGGCTATGCAATCTTCAATTTTATGGCCTCGTTCCTGATGGAACTCACAGAGGGCGTTCGGTAATCTGGAATTTAGGTCGGACTTCATCTTTTGCGGCCACTTCACCTTAGGGGAAACAAAAAAATTGTGGGCAGATAAAAGTGGAGGCATACCTCTTTCGTTTCGGTGAGTTCCAATGTGTGACCTTGACGACCTTTCTGTTTGGTGAGGAGGTGGTGGAATGGACGTTCTGACATATGGTTGGTGCCTTTCTTGATTGAGGAATGTACCTGAATGATCTCTTCGACTGTCATTACGACGGTCTTTCCTCGACTCCGTTTGGAATTATGTTAGCCGTTGAGTTGGACCGTTAAGGTCATCCTCATCTGCTCTTACCTCGGCACAATAGGCGTTGTGAATTTCTTCACAGGTGGTGGGAGGATATTTCATGAGCCCGCTTAACAACTTTCTGGTCGCCCTCGACCCACTCCTGTTCAACCCATTTTAGAAGGCTACCACCGCCATCCCTTATGATACATTTGGTAAGCTCATTCTAACTTTGTTGAACCGGGCGAGGAAGTCTCTGAGTCCCTCGCCAGTTGATTTTCTGACAGCGAATATGTCATTCACCCTGGCCTCTGCTTTCTTAGCCCTATCGTGGGCGGTGACAAACTTGTCGGCCATTTCTTCGAACATCGTTATCGAACGTGTTGGTAATTGTGAGTACCATGTTAAGGATCCCCCTGTTAAAGTTTCGCCGAACTTCTTCAGCAACACTAATGGTACCTTCTCTTTTGAGAGGTTTTCTTTTACTGCCGTGACATAATGAATGATATGGTCTTCAGGGTCTGTTGTGCCTTCATATATCTTCAAATATGGAGGCATTTTGAAGGTTTTGGGTATGGCGGGGATGCCTCCTCGCTGTACGATTGTTCAACGAACCGGACGATGTCACGTTTTGGTATAAGTTTTGGGGCGCCCGGTATCTTATCGACCCTTTATTGGTGCTCCCTCATATGGTCGCGGAGCGCTTTATTCTCGTTCTCCATTTCTTCCATTTTCTTTAGAATGGCTGCAAGTGCGTCATTACCTGCATCAACAACAGTGTGAGTGTTACCTGTTGGGAGAGGAGCGGGTTGCTCGTTGGCAGTTACTGTGGTATCCGCTCGTGCGATGCTCCTACTCGCCCCTTGAGCGGGTTTGTTGAGTATGTTGTTTAGAGTAATTTTCAACCATGATTCTAGTAGTTTTTTCACTAGTGGCGGCGCTTCTTCGGTTGTGGACGTAGAGGCTCCCCTTTCGCGTGAAGCGATTACACTCACATGAGGGGGAGGTGAGTCACTTCGCCTGGGTGTGGCACTCGGAGTCACATTTTCCTCGTCTTCTCTGTCAACCTCGTTGATGGTGCTTAGGAGGTTGGCAGAGGCATCCACTATTGCTTTCAGTCTTTCATCTCTTTTTCCTGCCATTGTTAGTTCGTGCAAACGGGAAAAAGATGGTTGTTGTTATATGTTTTTTTCAGATCTAGAAGAAACTAAAATTTTAACTAGAAACTCCCCACAGACGACGCCAAATTGTTTGACCAAAACAGTGCTAAACCTTCTTGTAAACAAATTAATAAGAAAATAGATGGTGAATCCTAGTTAAATATAATAACTACTAGATCTGAAATTTGAAGACGTTGATGATGTAGGTCCATGTCCGTCAATATTGAATGCTTACTAGGAATTTCTAATGATTTTTAATGAATGTGGTAACGAAGGTATGCAATAAGTATATATAATGGCAATAAATGTAATAAGAAGGAATTTATCACCCAAATGTTTATATGACTTATATGATTCTCCCTCATGACAACAAAGTGGGATAATATAAAATGAAGGTGGACAAGAAAGCCTTGGATCTTATGAGTAAAAGATGTACATTGAACAATGGAATCGGTGGACAAGACAAGCTTTGTATATTCTTTATAGTCAACCCTTTACAATGTGTTCTTATTAGAAAAGTGAAGATCCCTTTTTGTTCTTTTTATCTTCCTATTTATAGGGGATATTCCTAAGAAACCCTAAAAAGTACAACTGGAGGAATATCCAACGGAATATTCCTTCTCTCTATTCTAAAACTTATTCTAATCGTTGCTTTCATACGTTTTTACTCGACCTCGACGCTAATCCTTCTTTAGGTGACTCCTCGCCATTGAGCCGTGATCAGCTTTAACCTCGACCTCTTCCATTTGCTGTCGTTAAGTTCAGTCCAAATTTTAACCAATACAGAGAAGAGCTATTGGATTGGAACAAATAATTGGGCTAGGTTAATTTGGGATCCATATGAATTAGTGGGCGTAATGTTTCTGTTAAAAGGGACGGTGGTATGAGATTTTGAGAATATGCCTATTGTTGAAGAAGAAAATGTTTGTTCCTCTCATCTCCTTGCTCTGAGTCTAAGTTTCTCATCTCCATTCTTCTCTCTGTGTATCTTCTACTATATCCACAACTATCTTATATTCGGTATTTCTATTGTTAGCGTACAATTTGAGAGTTGATTCGGCTGCTAATAATTGTAATAGACCTTTAGTTCTTATCAATATACTTTGAGATGTAGTATTCGTTGCATTGGTTCTTTCATCCATCGGAATTCGACAATGACGATGTTTCTAGCTAGATTCAGTGGCGACGACAAACCGGATAGCTAGGTTTTTTGGGCCGAGTTGCACTTTATATACCTTGTCTTCTCAGAAGGACTGACTACCTCTTCCTTACTTCTACCTTTATGGTGAAGCTCTTGCTTGGTTCACTTGGTTGCATCGGAACAAAAAATTCTTTGATTTGATGCATTTTAATTAAGAAATAATTGAGTATATGATTCGACAAAGGACGTGTAGGGAAATGACACAGAAAATAACAATAATAATACTGCAATAATATTATTTGTAAGCAAATACACGAATTGGCTTGAGTCGTGCTGGGCACTGTCCTAAGAAACTATTTCAGCAATGTGAAATGTTTTCCCAGGATTAAACAAGCCCCTCTCTATTTATTTAGAGGATACAGGAATCAGAAAAATTAAATATTACAAACCCAACTATTTAAAATAGGGGAACAAAAGAAATTAAACTACTAAACTTTGATAAGGAACATCAAAAGAAAGCTGATGAAGACGAAATTAGAAGGAAAGAACTAGAAGGATTTCTTTGTTTTGCTAATTGCTGATGATCAAAAGGAGTGATTGGTAATGACTATTTATAGCCTCATTTGCATGAATCTTTGTTGTGCATGGCAAGAAAGTGGCTGATGGATTTTTCCACTTTACAAAGGCATTTTGCCATCTTTCTAATGGCTTCTAGAAGGGCTTCCACATTGTCTTGTTCAAGACATTTTTCAACAAAGGGCTTTCAAATATTGCCACAATCCCCCACTATTTTAAATACTTTTTGAAATAAACTTGTTGGATTTGTATGGTCTAAATGTAATAGGTTTGTTATCTTCTGTACTATGAACCAAACTTAGATCAATAAAATTTAATTCACAGAATTACTGGTAAAATATAATATTTCTATGAATCAATAACTCTTATTGTAAGTCAGAGATTTTACCAATCACACTTCGACCCTCACAATTTAGTTGTTCAACGCAGTTTTGCGCCACTAGGCCATGCGCGTGCCTGGTTATTCATGAGAACTGTAGAGACTAGGCCAAAATCTCATAGGAGAGGCCCACTCCACTCTCAAATAGGTGAATTCATCAAGTGTATACTGCTTTTAAATACACCATCCATAAGGATTATGAATTTCATTAAGAGTTATAACTCAGCCTCTCCATTAGTAGCTGTCAAGTACTCTCTTTTAGTGCTTCAGTGCCAATATCGACTTGTTATTACCCATATGAACCTACTTCATAGGATCTCCAATAACATAGGTTGGGTTATCATTTCTATTGACAACATGTTGGCCTTAATTCCATCTCTTTTAAGGTTTGAAGAATTAATTTTCTTCCCATGGGTTTAGACAGAGGATCGGCCAAATTAACTTCTGACTTCACATAATCAATGGAAATTATTCCATCTCTCAGCAACTGCTTTATGACATCATGTCTCAATTTCATGTGTCTACTTTTACAATTATAAGATTTATTCTTTGCTATAGCTATTGTCGCTTGGCAATCACAATGTATAGACACATGAGGCAATACGTCCTTTATTAAAAGGATATTAGCTAAGAAGTTTCTTAGCCACTCAGCCTCAGAACTAGCTAACTCCAGAGCTACAAACTCTGATCCATAGTCGATCTAGAAATGATCCTCTGTTTAGCTAATTTCCACGATATTGCACCACCACCAAGGGTGAGTACCTAACCACTAGTGGATTTTGTGTCATATGAATCAGAGATCCAATTTGCATCACTGTATCCTTCTAAAATAGAAGGAAATTCACTATATAGGATACCAAAATTCATGGTTCCTCTCAAATATTTCATTAGTCTAGCTAATACATACCAATGCTCGTTGTTGGGATTATGAGTATATCTACTCAGTCTACACACAACATAGGCTATATCAGGCCTTGTAAAATTCATTAAATGAATCAGACTCCTAACAATCTGAGAATATTTAGACTGAGCAATTGGGTCACCATTATTCTTTTTCAACTGAGAGTTAGCATCAAAAGGAGTGCTCATTGGTGTGACATTAAAATATTCAAACTTCTTAAGAAGTCTCTCAACATAATGTTCTTGTGATAATATTATGACATCTTCACTCCTTATAACTTTAACTCCCAATATCATATTTACTTCACCTAGATCTTTCATATTAAAATTAGCAGACAAAAATAATTTAGTACTTTGCACAATATTTAAACTTGTACTAAATATGTCACGACCCAAATTCCATTCCAGGTCGCGATGGTGCCCAACACTAAAGTTAGGCAAGCCAACACTATTTATCAAGTGAGTCCCATTCTTTTTATTAAAAACCTTTCCAACAATATCTTAATTTGAATTCTAAGCATATAAAAATGACAAATGGCGAAAGTAATTTAGATTGCAATGATCAAAAGGAGTCAAGTTTAAATAATTATAACCCAAAAAGAATAGTCCACCAATATGTGTGCCAGGAACTAGTGTCACAAGTATATGGGCATCTAGTAGAATGAACAAGAGAATACATCTACTCTGCTGTCTGAAATAGAATAGGAAGAATAAGCAAAAGAAAAGACTTCAACACGCTGCTGAACGACATCAGGATAAGGAGCTCACCGTGGAATCTCTTCCTCAATATCAAGAACGCGCTCCGGACTGGTATCCAGATGTACCTGCCTCAGAACCTGTACAATTAAGTAAAGAAGCGTAACATGAGTACATAAACATTATGTACCCAGTAAGTATCCAGTCTAATCTCGAAGAATTAGTGACGAGGGGTCGACTTGACACTTACTAGGACCAAATAATTTATATAAATATAAGGCTAAGCATGAATATCAAGGATATATGGCAAATAATGACAAAAATGACAAGTCTTTCCATAATGGCATTCATGTTTCATTTTCTATCATTCCGGTTGACAATTTATATCCTAGGGCATTTAAACAGGCTAAAAATCACGAGAAAGTGCCAAGAAGATAGAATGCGCATATAATGCCGAGGACGTACGACCCGATCCAACAAAATAATAAATGTGCACTGCCGAAGGGTCGAACGACGCTAACCATAGATGCATCTATTAACCTGCTGAAGCGAACGACCCACTCCCATAAGAGTAATTGAAGGAATCACTCCGCTCGCCAAATATAATTGTAAAGCGGTCACACATAAACATAATATATTTTCCCTCAATTTCTCTAAAAATAATAATTTACTTGAAACTTTCGAATTCTTAAGATCTTGAAATAAATTCCAACCAATACAATTAGCACATGAAATAAATAAACAGTATTCACAAAGCGTGGTGTAAACCTAAACTACCCAGACATAACAAGAATAGTCACCACGTACGGACCCTCGTCACCTCGTGCGTACGTAGTCCCCCACAATTATTCATATATCATATAAGTTCACATATGGAGAGGTTTCCCTCTTACAAGGTTAGAAATGATATTTACCTCGTTTTGAGCCTACTTCCAACTCAAGAATGCTCTCAAATCCTCAAACCGGAGCCGCACAATCCGAAACTATTCAAATAGCATAAAAATCAATCGTTATAGGCTCAAGTTCATATTCTAGCTATTTAAGTGATTATCCAACCCCAAAGGCAAGGTTCCCAAAATTCACCTCCGGGCCCACATGCTCGAATTCCGGAAATTCTTAAGGGAAGTTGTTACCCATAACCTTAGGATCATTAATATATGATTTTAGATTCCATAACAAATTTCGTGGTTAAATCCTATTTTTATCGAAACCCTAGGTTTTACTCTAAACCCACAATTTTTCACTATTTCCATGGTGTAATCTACCCCTAATCTATGTATTAAACTAACATTATGTATAAATAACTTACCTTACAATTCTAGGCCAAAATACCCTTTTTGGAAGCTCCCAAATCGCCTAAGAAATGAATGAAATATGTCAAAAATGACACTTTTCCCGTATTAAATGAAGGCACTGCCTTCAGCGGTTTTCGCACTTGCGATTAGAGGACCGCAGCTGCGGTCTCGCTTCTTTGAGGGAAGGTTCGCACCTGCGAAATTGGCCGGGCTGACTGGGGGTCGCATCTGCGGTCTGGGGTCCACTTTTGCGGTTCCTCTTCTGCGGAAGAGGAGCCGCATCTTCTGTTCCTGGGCTCCTCCCCTTGGGCTGCACCTGCGAAGGATCGACCGCTTCTGCGGTCTCACACCTACAGCTGGCCAACCGCAGGTGCGGTCGCACCAAAACTGGTGCACCAACAGCTCATTTTGAGCTTGGATTCGCCTTGCGCGACGTCTGAATGGCATCTGGTATCCCCGTGGCCCCGTCCAAACATACCAACAAGTTCTAAATCATAAAACGGACTTGATCGAACCTCCGGAACGCCTGAAACAACATTAAATCTAAGAATCACACCCTAAAACCAATTAAATCAAACTCATGAACTTTGAGTTCTTAAATCTACTTCCAACACGCCGAAACGTACTTATACTACTGGGAATGATACCAAATTTTGTGTGCAAGTCATAAATGACATTACAGAACTATTCCCGGTCTCAAAATTCCGTTTGGACCTCGATATCATTAAAACACGTTCCAAACCTCAATTATAGAACTTCAAGAATCTTATTTCGCTATTTGGCGCCGAAAAGCTCCCGGGTCATCCAAAACCCGTTCCGAACATACGACCAAGTCCGAAATCATCATACGAACCTATTGGAACCTTCAAATCCCGATTCCGAGGTCGTTCACTCAAAATGTTGACGGCAGTCAAACTTGGCTTTTTAGGCCAACCTTAAGGAACCAAGTGTTCCAATTTCAACCCAAACTCTTCCAAA
The DNA here is from genome assembly GCA_005239505.1 of Nicotiana paniculata. Lineage (NCBI taxonomy): Eukaryota > Viridiplantae > Streptophyta > Magnoliopsida > Solanales > Solanaceae > Nicotiana > Nicotiana paniculata. Next base: position 6,422 of record MDKI01016849.1, on the reverse strand, counting down.
TACCGAACCATCCATCCACGCAAGTCATAAATCAATAAAAACGAATATGGGAAGTCTTATTTAGGGGTACGGGGTTCTAGGAAGAAAAATGACCAGTCGGGTCGTTATATTCTCCATCTCTTAAACAAAAGTTCATCCTCGAACGGGTCTAGGATCATACCTGGAGTGCTGAACAAGTGTGGATGTGCTCCGCATGTCCTCTTCAGACTCCCAAGTTGCCTCCTCGACTGGTTGGCCCCTCCACTGGACCTTCACGGCGGCAAACCTCTTCGACCTCAACTGGCGCTCCTGCCTATAAATAATAGCCATTGGTTCCTTCTCATAGCCTAACCTATCGTCTAGCTGAATGGTACTGAAGTCTAACAAATGAGACAAGTCGGCGTGGTACCTCCGGAGCATAGATACGTGAGAAAATGGATGAACACATGATAAGCGGGGAGGAAAGCAACAAACCTCCCCAACTCGCCTCAACACTTCAAACGGACCTATAAACCTTGGGCTCAACTTTCCCTTCTTCCCGAACCTCATTATTCCCTTCATTGGCGAGACTTTCAAGAGAATCTTCTCACCGAGTATGAATGATACATCACGCGCCTTCTGATCTGCGTAACTCTTCTGTCTAGACTGAGCCGTGCGAAGCCTCTCCTGAATCAACCTTACCTTTTCCAAGGCATCCTTTACCAAATCAGTACCGTATAACTTAACCTCACCAGGATCAAACACCTAATGGGAGAACGACATCCCCGACCATATAAAGCCTCAAATGGGGCCATCTCAATGCTGGACTGATAGCTGTTGTTGTAAGCAAACTCGGCCAAGGTCAAGAACTGATCCCACTGCCCTCCAAAGTCAATTACGCATGTCCTAAGCATGTCCTCTAATATCTGAACTGTCCGCTCCGACTGCCCGTCGTTCTGAGGATGAAATGTTGTGCTGAGCTCTAAACAGGTGCCCAACTCACTTTGTACGGCTCTCTAGAAATGCGAGGTGAACTGATGACCTCTATTTTATATGATGGACACTAGCACACCGTGCAACCGAACTATCTCCCGAATGTAGATCTGGGCCAACCTTTCTGAAGTATAAGTAGTGGCTACTAGAATGAAGTGTGCGGACTTGGTCAACATGTCTACAATAACCCAAACCACATCAAACTTCTGCAAGGTCCGTGGCAACCCAACTATGAAGTCCATAGTGATGCGCTCCCATTTCCACTCATATATAGGCATCTACTGGAGTAGGCCTCCTGGCCTTTGGTGCTCATACTTAACATGTTGGAAATTTAGACATCTAGCCACATACTCCACTATGTCCTTCTTCATCCGCCGCCACCAGTAGTGCTGCCTCAGGTCACTATACATCTTCGTAGCACCAGGATGAATAGAATACTGTGAACTGTGTGCCTCCTCTAGAATCCTCTCCCTCAGGCCATCAACATTAGGAACACATAGGTGACCCTGAGGTCGCAGAACACCATCCTCGCAAATAGAAACCTCCTTGGCACCACCCTGTAGCACCGTCTCCCTGAGAACTGCCAAATGCGGATCATCTAACTCCCAGGCCTTGTTCTGACCCAATAATGAAGACTGAGTGACAACACATGCAAGAACTCGGTTGGGCTCTCAAATGTCCAGCCTCACAAGTCTATTAGCCAAGGACTGGATGTCCCAAGCTAGTGTCCTCTCCTCCACCGAAATGAATGGCAAGCTACACATACTCTCTGCCGTCTTGTTTAAGGCATCTGCAACCACATTCGCCTTGTCGGGATGATAAAAGAATAGTGATTTCATAGTCCTTCAGCAACTCAATCCATCTATGCTGACTCAAATTAAGATCCATCTGCTTGATCAAGTGCTGAAAACTGTGGTGGTCTGTATAAACCTCACAAGACACTCCATACAAGTAATGCCTCCAAATATTAAGAGCATGAACAATCACTGCCAACTCCAAATCGTTCATGGGTTAGTTCTTCTCATGAACCTCCAGCTGACGTGAAGCATATGCAATAACTCGTCCCTCCTGCATCAACACACATCCCAATCCAACGCATGACACATCGCAATAAAATGTATACATCCTCGAACCGGAAGGCAACACTAGGACTGGTGCTGTGGTCAAAGCTGTCTTGAGCTTCTGGAAGCTCGCCTCACACCCGTCGGACCATCGAAACGGGGCACCCTTCTGGGTCAATCTAGTGAGAGGGGCTGCAATGGATGAAAAGCCCTCCATAAATTGGCGATAATAGCCTTCAAATCCCAAGAACCTCCTGATCTCGGTCGCTGAAGTAGGGCGGGGCCAACTCTGAACTGCCTCAATATTCTTGGGATCCACCTTGATACCCTCTCCGGATACCACATGCCCCAAGAATGCCACAGAATCTAACCAAAACTCGCACTTGGAGAACTTGGAATACATCTTTTGTTCCCGCAAGGTATAGAGCACTACTCTCAAATGCTGCTCGTGCTCCCCCAAGCTACGTGAGTAGATCTAGATGTCATCAATGAAGAAAATAACAAAAGAATCAATATAAGGCCTGAACACCTGTTCACCAAATCCATAAACGTTGTTGGGGCATTAGTCAAGCCAAAGGACATCACAAGGAACTCATAATGACCATATCTAGTACGGAAGGCAGTCTTCGGAACATCTGAGATTCGAATCTTCAGCTGATGGTACCCCGATCTCAAGTCAATTTTAGAAAACACCCTAGCACCCTGCAACTGGTCAAACAAATCATCAATGAGCAGCAACAGGTACTTGTTCTTGATGGTAACTTTGTTCAACTGGCGGTAGTCAATACATATCCGCATAGTCCCATCCTTCTTCTTCACAAATAACACCGGAGCACCCTAAGGAGATACACTCAGTCTGATAAACCCCTTAACTAGCAACTCTTCAAGATGTTCTTTCAATTCTTTCGGAGCTATACGGTACGGTAGAATGGATATAGGTTGGGTGCCTAGAGCCAAGTCAATACAGAAATCAATATCACGCTCTGGCGGCATGCTTAGGAGGTGAGAAGGAAACACATCGGAAAAATCCTGAACTACTGGCAATTGAATTGTCGTAGACTCTGCGGTGGTGTCTCGCATATAAGCGAGATAATCAAAAGAACCCTTCTCGACCATACGTCAAGCCTTCAGAAAAGAAACAACCCGACTAGATGCACTAACTGAGGAACCTCGCCACTCCAATCTTGGCAACTCAAGCATGGATAAAGTAACAGTCTTGGCATGGTAGTCTAGGATAGCATGATAAGGAGACAACCAGTCCATGCCCAGGATGACCTCAAAATCAGTCATATCAACAAATAAGAGGTCCTCTCTAGTCTCTAACCCATAGAATGTGACCACACATGACCGATAGATCCGGTCCACAACCATAGAATCGCCCACGGGAGTGGACACATAAAAAGGAGTACCCAAGGACTCGCAAGGAATATCTAGGAAATGAGCAAACAGGGATGATACATATGAATAGGTAGACCTTGTATCAAATAATATTGAAGCCTCCTTACCGCAGACGAAGATAATACCTGCGATAACTGCATCTGAGGCCAATCCATCTGGTCTGACCGAAAAAGCATAGAATCTGGCTGGAGCGTCGGCTAGCTGGCCTCCACCTGACTGAACAGAAGCTGGCTGCACTCCCCTGCCTGGCCTCCACCTCTGGGTGGCCGGACCGCCAGTGCTAAAACCATAGGCTGATGACCCTGCTGCATTGCCCTACCCCGAAGTCTGGGGCAAAACCTCTTCATGTGACCCGGATCTCCACACTCAAAGCAGCCTCTCGACACCATAGTCTGATGCCCTAAAGACTGGCCCTGATGGCCAGAATAACCACTGGAGGAACCCTGAATGGCTGGGGGACAATATGAATTCTCTGGCATGGCACTGAAATAAGCGCTGGAAGAGCCCTGATGGCCAGAATACCCGTCGGAGGAACCCTGAATAGCTGCTGGGCGATAAGAACTCTCCAGCATCGCGCTGAAATAAGGCCTCACTAGAGCACCTCGAGGAGGTGGTGGGGGTGCTGAATATGGGGGCCTTCTTGGTTGGCCCCTCCCAAACTGACCTCTGCCCCTAGCCGGAGTACCTCTAAAATCCCTAGAAAATCGAGCCCTCTTGTCCTACTGCCGCTGCTCTCTACTCCTCAGACGATAGCCCTCAATCCTGTGAGCAATCTCCACTACCAGCTGATAAGGAGTCCCCATCTCAACCTATTAGGCCATGTTGGACCTAATACCAGAGTGCAACCTTGCTACAAACCTCCGCACTCTCTCTACGTCAGTAGGAAGTATCATAAGTGCATGATGAGACAACTCAGAAAACCTCGCCTCATAATCGGTCATTAACATCTGACCCTGCTCAAGCTAGGGGTAGGCATATATCGGGTAAAACCAATCACCCGAATCGTTAATTATTTATTGGGTTATCTGTATTGGGTTATTGGGTTAACAGTTCAGTAACGGGTTAAAAAAATTTTTTATTGGGTTATTGGTTCGGGCTCAGTTTGGAAATTTTATTATTGGGTAAAACCTATAACCAATAAGGATTAACTAATTTACTAGTTTACCCTTAAGTATATATATACTAGGGTTTCATAATTCATAGTTTTCCCTATTCTTTCTCAGTTTCTCCGCCCCAGTCCTCACGCCCTCACCAGTTCTCCGCCTCACGGCTCATGCCCTCACTACTCACCAGTCACCAATAAGCCCATCAAGACTCAGGTCGGCTTCATTCACATCACGCTCTCACCAGTCAGCCCATCAAGACTCAAGCGATCAAGCCGGCGTGTAAGTTTTTAGTTGCTTCATCTTCATCTTTTTCTTAGTTTGTTTGAAAGCATTCTGGTCTGGATTTTTCTTACTTTGTTTGAAAGCTGAAGTGAGATTTGTCTTGTTCTTTAATTGTTGAGTTTTTACAAAGAAACTTATTCGAAAAAATTGAATATTGGATTATACTTTAGGAAATTCTTATACTAAACACAACATCATGAAGGATCAGCAAGTACAACTGCTATATATCTCTTATTGTAAACAAAGTTTAATTTCTTCTATAACTGGTTGGTGTACTTAAGTGTCGATTGAGAATAATGAATGTTTGTTGTTTGATGGATGTATAAGATCTCCATTAACATAAATTTGAGAGCCTCTGATAAAAGCAGAAAGTTGAATCATTGCCATGTAAACAAGGATGATTAATGGGGTTATGACCTTTGTATATTTTAGTGCACTCTGTTAGGCATGTCTTGTCAGTTATTAAATTTGTATTTCATAACTTGAAAGAAATGAATTAGAGTTAGTCGTAGTCATAAAATCTTGGATATGAACAGAAGAAAACCCTAGTTAGTTGGCAATCCATAAAAAATTAGGATTACTATGATTTGTTATCTTGTGTCGAATCTAATTTGTTATATTGTGTCGAAACACATTGACGCGTGGCTAGAATTCATGGTTTAACACGTTATATGCCTTAAATTTTATGTGCGTTAATGATAAAAATACACTTTTTATGTGCATAATGGAGTATATTTCATGTGTAGGTGCATTGGATATGGAAACCGAGCTAAATGGATGCATGAACATCGAAAATACGCTCAAGAGTCGAAAAGGAGTGACCCGGGCTATAGCCGGGCGTTTTGGCCTTAAAGCTAGGCCAACCCGGGCGTTAGTGGGGAGTTTGTCCCCTAAAGCCAGGGTCAGCCTGGCGTTAGTGGGGCGTTAGACCCCTAAAGCCAGGTCTTCCCTGGCGATAAAGGGCGTTTGGGGCTTAACGCCTGGGTCCCTGTCCGGTCAATTTCGAGTTTTAAAGGTTTTAAGTGTTTCCTGGTTGGAATAGAAGTCTCCTACACGGCTAGGGTTTATCCCAAACATATAAGTAGACCCAAAAACACAACTTGAAAAGGGAGGAAGCCATTGAAGTGAAGAAAAACCTGTGGATTACTACTCAGTGAAGCAAACATTGATTTTTATAGCTTTTATTTATTATTTTGTAGTTCAATTATGCAAGTTATTTTAGAATTGATTCTTATGAATATAAGTAGCTAATTTTCTTAATCTAAGGTTTTGGTGGAACCCGTTGGGGGATAAACTTATTGTGATATTAATATAGTTTTGATCGGTTGATTAATCTCCATTTGTTCAACTACGTTCTTGGTGTAGTTGATTGAAGGGCCCTCAATTAGCTGTTCCTATTTATTATGTATCTACTTGAGAGAGAGTTCATATTTAGGTAGTTGTTTGAACAACATCACTCCCGAAGTATAGACGAAAGTCATAACCGAGGGTTTAGAAGTTGGATTAGAAATAACGATACTCGGGTGCAATCTAAAGTGAACTGTAATGCAATCCAGCTAGCTAACTTGAGAGAGTGCGTCTAGTAAATTATCATAATAACTTGAGAGAGATTTATGGTAGATAG
>MDKI01005168.1:0-22460 GCA_005239505.1 Nicotiana paniculata | reverse complement strand
ATTCCTATATTACTTGTCGACCACGTACACTTGCGTGTGCATTGGGAAATCAACCAACAGAAGTTTTTCGTGAAAGAAAAGAAAAAGGGGGTATTTATACTCAAAGACAACCGTAAAAAAATGGAAAAAAACAATGATGTGAAAGCCAAATTGAAGATGTCACTTCGTGACTGATGCAGCCACAAGAAAGCCCTAAAAGAAGCTGAACAATTGTAGAACCAACCTAGGAATGCCACATGCCATAAGCATTAAATAGAAGTAACAAGCGGCGCTTACGTACAGGAAAAGATGCAATGATTCGAGTGAAGCGGCGGCAAAATATTCCCGCCATAAATGAGTATCCGCTTACCAAATATTAATTGATAAATATATGGTAAGTGCGGGGACTATCTGTATTGGTAAAAAAGAGCTTCACACGTATAATAAATGTTGATGACTCAGTAGTGTACATGGAGTAATGAAGACACGACAGCTGGACGGGACTCTATGAAGAGGTATGAGGCAAAGAGGCACGACAAATCACACACATGGGTTAATTAGCTTCGGAAGTCTCAACCTGATTGAGAAGATGAAGAGACACGGTCAAAGTGTATCTGGTCAGAATAAAGGAAAGATTCATAGATCTTCAAATTAGTGATCCACATGTTACACTACATTCACGCAACAGTTTCAGTTGATTCATTGTAACGTTACATTAGTGTCATAATTAGTCATCAATGCTCAATCACTGAAAAGGGTAGACGTTATATTAGGAAATTCCCTATATAAGGGAGAAAGATATAACCTGTAAAGGGGAGGAAAAAAAATATTCGAACCACTATTGCAATACACTTACTTTTTGTGCATCTTACTGCTTTCCATTTACGAGTTTACCTATAATTATTATCTTATTCTTTGGTTATCAGAAACCCGTGTTCTTCTTAAAATAGCTTTGGGCAAAGAATCCAATTCTTTGGTTAAACAATATAGGGTTAGAATAAATTGCTTAGGAGAGTAGAAGTTGCCAAATTTCTACGAGTATTATTGTCCTTGCATGTTAATAACCCCGATAAATTGATAAGTCGAGTTGATTGAAGAATTCAACAAGATTGTTATCCAATCATGGCCCTAGAATATTATTTCTCATTGAATTTAACCCTTCGTGCTAAGTATAGTAATTAATTATTTGTTCTTTTAATTGCAGTTCTAGTTAGTAGAATTTTAATCACAGTTGTAATTGTATAATTTTGTGGTTTTCTTTGACGCTTAAGCACATTTTCTGACTCTTATGATTACTTCCTAGTTGTTGGAATTGTTATGATAAATATGATTAGTTGTTTAACTTGAGAGTGGGGCCTAAGCCGTCCGGAGTGAATCATGTGCATTGTGTAATGTGAGGTCTTGATTACGTTATTTGATATACTGTGTTAGTCTAGAACTTGCCCCGTGTGTCAGTAGAAGCGAAAAAACTAAGCTTTGCGAGCCTAGGAAATGATGTAGGCGTTTATTTTATTGTCCATTAATCTAGTATGCCATCATAAACAAAATTATCCTTACATAGACCATTTGAGTCTATAAACTTTTTCTTTGGCACCCAAATTACAAGCTGATTCCCTTTTTGTTCTTAATCAGATCTTCTTGAAACTTTACCTCCGAAAGTGCTTAAGTCTCTAGAAGAGTAAGGTGAGAGTTGAGGTAGCTTTTGAGTGGAATCATAGAAAGGCCAAAGGTGTGCGTATTTTTGAAAGATCATTAGCTAGTCAACCTAAATGGGGGAGTGTTGAAAAAAAGACGAAGGGCATAGAAATTATAAAATATTTACTATTATATATATATATACACACACACACACACACACCTCATATTCCTCTTATTCGGGCTAGAGAATGCATAGTTGTGCTTAAAAAGAAAGGCCGAATTGTACGTGATTTCCTGGCATTGCTTGAATTGGTCATGTAGAGCGTGTATTTGAAAATTAAGTATAGTGTACTAAAGTTCTTATGAGGGTTAGTCACTACACCCAAATATATCCTACACATCCTTTAGCCTACATTACAACCTGAAAAGACCTAATTGATCCTGGACTTCGCAAGCTTAGATTAGTAGAGACATACTGTCACCCAATTTCCCCCTCCATAAGTTGTCGTGACAGCACCTAGTGTATACGACTAGGTAAGCCTAACACTTTGTGAAAATGAAACAGAAGCATGAACATTAACTACTAAAAGTAACAAATATCCAATAAGAAACTGAATGCCACTCGGTATATAATATTATGACTTCTGAAATGTACAAAATAATTTTCCAAAACCCGGAACACCACAAATCACAAACTACTAAGGAGTCTTAACTGCTTTATACATCATTTCTACAGAAAGAAGGAAAAAGGAACATAAGGGGATAGAGGGGGACTCCAAGTATCTGCAAGCGCGAGAAGTGTACCTTGAGGTCTCCAATAAGCATCAGCGACTGCGACTACTGATGAAGCTGATAAGATGAACCTGGATCTGCACACGAAAACACGTGCATGAAAGGGCGTGAGTACACCACAATGGTACTCGGTAAGTGCCAAGCCTAACCTCGGTCGAGTAGTGGCGAAGTCAGGTTAGGGCCCTAATTTTGTGTATATATATATATATAAGGCAAGACAAAAATGAAATATCGTAATAAAGTAAGACTGAAATTTAAAGGAAGAAATCACAGAAACAACAAAATACAACATGGGATCTCCCGAGATACCATCTCTTAGTCCCAAACGTAAATGTGCAGGGAGATCTCCCGGAATACCGTTCCGTAGTCCCAAAGTAAATATGCAGTACAGGAGGATCTCCCGGAATACCGTTCCATAATCCCAAAGTAAATATGCAGCCAAACAATAGAGTTCAATAGTTACGGCACGTAATCTTACACCTCAACCTAAGTACAAATTTAGGAAAGACAAGTAAATTCACTAAACATGTTGCACGTAGTTTAGGTAAACAATTAAGGCAAGTAGGCATGCTATCTTGGTCTAACATGATACTACACATGCTGATAAGGTTCAAACAAAAGGGAAAACAGGTTATTATTTAGTGAAAATCGGTTTTTTACAACAATTGACCCATGTACGTACTCGTCATCTCACGTACATGGCGCTCATATATCAACAACAGTACCAATCCGAAGAGGAGTTCCCTCGCACAAGGTTAGACAAGCCACTTACCTCGAATCAAGCTCAAATCGATCCGAAATAATGCTCTTTCCATGAATATCCGACTCCAAATGGACCAAATCTAGCCAAAACCAATTACATAACATAAATATAAATACAAGAAACTAATCTAGCGAACGGAATCAAAGTTAAATCAAGAAATTGGAAAATTGCTCAAAAAGCCTGCCCGGACCTACGTCTCGGAATCGTGTAAAAGTCACAAATTATGAACACCCATTCACTCACGAGTCTAGCCATACCAAATTTGCTCAAATCCGATACCAAAATTCCGATCAAAACCCCAAAATTTGGCCTAAGGACTTTTCCCCAATTTTCCACTCCAATTCACTAATTTAATGATGAAATTAAAGACAAAATCATGGGAATTAACCAAAACTAGGTAAGAATCACTTACCCCAAACACCCACGCAAGAATCTCCCCAAAAATCGCCTTCTACCAAGCTCCCAATTCAATTTTGTGATATGAACTAATAACCCTCGCTTTTGAATCCTTAATATTGCCTTGTGATTTCTTAATCGCGATCGCGGAAATAGCCTCACGATCGCGAAAAACAATTTCGCTTCCTCAGAATTTAACTCTACGCGAATGCAGAACAACCCAAGCGAACGCTATGCACTAACTACTCACACCTATGCGGTCACAATTATCCTCACGCAACCACGAAGAGTAACTCTTAAACTCCACTATTGCCTAACTTCCTCTTCGCGAACGCGGCCTAACCCACACGTTCGCATTGCACAACCCGATAACCTTACGCGATCGCATCTGTATCTTCACGAACACGAAGAGAAACTTTAGCTAGCCTCTCATATGAGCTACGCGATCGCGAGACCTCCCTCGCGAACGCGACAAAGAAACTGTTTGCAACAAAACACCAGAAAATCTGCCAACTCCAAAAGTTCAAAAATGATCTGTTAAGCATCCAAAACCCACTAGAGGCCCCCGGGACCTCAACCAAACCTACCAACAAGTCCAAAAATATCATACGAACTTATTCGAGCCTTCAAACCACCTCAAACAACGCTAAAATCACGAAGCATCCTCCAAGTCCAACTTAAAGAACTTGAAACTTCCAAATTCGACAACTGAAGTTGAAACCTATCAAACCACGTCCGATTGACCCCAAATTTTGCACACAGGTCATAAATGACACTACGAACCTACTCCAACTTCCAAAAATCCATTCCAATCCCGATATTCAAATTTCCACTACCGGCCAAAATTGCCAAATTTCAACTTTCGTCAAATCAAGCCTAATTCTACTACAGACCACCAAATCACATTCTGGATGCGCTCCTAAGTCCAAAATCACCTAACGGAGATAACAGAACCATAAAAATTCAAATCCGAGGTCGTTTACACAAAAGTCAGCATCCGGTCGACTTTTCTAACTTAAGCTTCCAAATAAGAGACTAAGTGTCTCAATTCACTTCGAAAACCAAAATGAACCCTTCCGGAAAGTCACAATAGCAGAAATAGATATTGGGGAAACAATTAATAGGGGATCGGGGATCTAACTCTCAAAATGATCGGCTGAATCATTACATCCCCCCCCCCGTCTTAAAATAATTGCTCGTCCTCGAACGAGTAAAGAGACGTACTTGAAGCTGTGAAAAGTTTAAGTTAACGGTTGCGCATATGCGCCCGGTATCCCAAGCCGCCTCCTCATCCGGCTGACTCCTCCATCGAACCTTTGCTGAAACAATGTTCTTTGACCTTAGCTTTCTAACCTGCTTTTCCAAAATAGCCATTGGCTCCTCAACATAAGATAGATCCTTGTCCAACTGGACTGAGCTGAAATCCAATACATGAACTGGATCACCGTGATACTTATGGAACATCGAAATGTGGAATACCTAATGAACTCCTACTAGGCTGGGAGGTAGAGCAATCTCATAAGAAACCTCCCCAACACGCCACAATACCTCAAAATGACCAATGTACCTCGGGCTCAGCTTCTTTTCGAACCTCAAGAATTCCCTTCATAGGCGATACCCGAAGCAAGACTCTCTCTCCAACCATGAATGCTAAATCGTGAACCTTCCGGTCCTCATAAAACCTCTGTTTGGACTGGACTGTACGAATTCTATCATGAATCACCTTCACCTTATCTAGTGCATCCTGGACCAAGTCTGTACCCAATAATCAGCCTCGCCCGACTCGAACCAGCCCACTTGGACTGACACAGCCTACCATACAGAGACTTATACGGTGCCATTTGAATGCTGGATTGATAACTGTTGTTGTAGGAAAACTCCGCAAGTGGCAAGAACTGGTCCCATGACCCTCCAAACTCCATCACACATGTATAGAGCATATCCTCTAGTATCTGAATCGTGCGCTCGGACTGCCCGTCCGCCTGAGGATGAAATGTTGTGCTCAGCTCCAGTTTAGTGCCCAACTTCTGCTGAACGGCTCTCCAGAACCGTGATGTAAATTGTGTGCCTCTACGTGAAATGATGAAAACTGGGACACCGTGAAGGCGAACAATCTCTCGAATGTAAATTTCAGCCAACCTCTCTGAAGAGTAAGTAGTACCAACTAGATGAAGTGCGCGGACTTGGTCAGCCGATCCACAATCACCCAAATAGCATCGAGCTTCCTTGAAGTCCGTGGGAGCCCAACTACTAAATCCATGGTGATCCTCTCCCACTTCCACTTTGGGATCTGTAGCCTCTGAAGCAAGCCACCTGTTCTCTGATGCTCATACTTAACCTGCTGACATTTGAGACACCGAGCCACAAACCCAACTATATCCTTCTTCATCCTCCTCCACCAATAGTGTTGTCTCAAATCCTGGTACATCTTCGTGGCACCTGGATGGATGGAATACCGCGAGTTGTGGGCCTCCTCAAGAATCAAATCCCAAAGCCCATCCACATTGGGCACACATATCCATACCTACATCCTCAACACGCCATCATCACCAATAGTCACATCTCTAGCATCACCTCACCGGACCTTGTCCTGAAAGACGAGGAGATGGGGGTCATCATACCGACGCTCCCTAATACAGTCATAAAGAGAAGATCGTGAGACCACGCAAGCCAACACTTAGCTCGGCTCAAAAATATTCAATCTCACAAACTGGCTGGCTAAGGCCTGAACATCCAATGCTAAGGGTCTCTCTGCTATTGGAAGATATGCTAAACTCCCCAAAATCTCTGCCCCGCGACTCAATGCATCGGCCACCACATTGGCCTTCCCCTAGTGGTAAAAAATGGTGATATCATAATCCTTAAGTAGCTCCAACCACCTCCACTGATGCAAGTTAAGATCCTTTTGTTTGAACGGGTGTTGCAAATTCCGGTGATCAGTGTAGATCTCACAAGGAACATCATACAAATAGTGACGCCATATCTTCAGGGCGTGAACAATAGTTGCTAACTCGAGATCGTGGGTAGGATAGTTCTTCTCATGCACCTTAAACTGTCTGAACGCGTAGGCAATCACCCTACCGTACTGCATCAACACCACGCCACGACCAATCTGTGAAGCATCACAATAGACAGTGTAAGACCCCAAATCTATAGGCAATACCAACACTGGGGCTGTAGTTAGAGCTGTCTTGAGCTTCTGAAAGCTCTCCTCATGCTCCTTTGTCCACCTGAACGGAGAACCCTTCTGGGTCAGCCTGGTCATAGGTGTTGCAATATATGAGAATCCCTCTACAAAATGACGGTAATATCCCGCCAAACCAAGAAAACTATGGATATCCGTAGCTGATGACAGTCTAGGACAACTCTGTACTGCCTCCACCTTCTTTGGATCTACCTTGATCCCATCACTCGATACTACATGACCCAAGAATGCCACTGAGTCAAGACAAAACTCACACTTACAAAATTTTGCATACAACCTATTCTCCCTCAAAGTCTGAAGCACAGTTCTCAGGTGTTGCTCATGATCTTCCCGAGTACGGGAAAACACTAGGATGTCGTCAATAAACACAATGAAGAAGGAGTCGAGATAAGGCCGGAAAACACTGTGCATCAAATGCATAAAGGCTGCCGGGGCATTGGTCAGCACAAAGACATGACAAGAAACTCATAGCAACCATATCGGGTCCTGAAGGCAGTATTAGGGATATCGGGATCTCGAATCTTCAACTGATGATAGCCCGAACGCAAGTCAATCTTGGAAAACACCTTGGCACCCGGTAACTGATCAAATAAATCATCAATGCGAGGCAATGGTTACCCGTTCTTCACTGTAACCTTGTTCAACTGGCGATAATCAATACACATACGCATAGAACCATCTTTTTTCTTCACAAACAAGACCAGAGAACCCAAATGTGACACATTGGGCCGAATGAAGCCCTTATCAAGAAACTCCTGCAACTGCTATTTCAACTCCTTCAACTCAGGAGGAGACATACGGTAAGGAGGAATTATATGGGTTGAGTGCCCGACGACAAATTAATGCCAAAATCAATATCTCTATCGGGTGGCATGCCCAGAAGATCAGCTGGAAACACATATGGGAAGTCCCTCACTACTGGAACTGACTCAACTGTAGGGGTATCAATATTGACATCTCTCACATAGGCCAAATACGCATAACAACCCTTCTCAACCATTCACTGAGCCTTAAGAAATGAAATAACCATGCAGGGAGTATACTCTAAGGTACCCCCTCCACTCTAATCGTAGCAAGCCTAGCATAGCCAGCGTCATGGTCTTAGCGTGAAAATCAAGAATATCATAATGGGGTGACAACCAGTCCATACCCAAGATAACATCAAAATCTACCATGTTGAGCAATAACAAATTGGCTCTAGTCTCAAAACCACTAAGAGCAATCAAACACGACCGATATACGCGGTCCAAAACAAGAGAATCTCCTACAGGAGTAGATATATAAACACGGGAACTCAAAGAATACCGAGATAACCCCAAATGTGGAGCAAAATAAGAGGACACATATGAATACGTAGAGCCTGAGTCAAATAATACTGACGCATCTTTATGACGGACTGGGACAATACCTTTGATGACAGAGTCGGAAGCAACTACCTCTTAACGAGTTGGAAGATCATAATACATGGCATGACCTCCCCCTCTAGGGCGACCTCGACCTCCCCGACCTCCCAGACCTCCACCTCGAGCTAGATGACTGGGTGGGGCGGTAGCTGGTGCTGGAAGCATGACCGGAGGACTCGGTGGAGAACGTGGTGGATGAGAAGTCTGTAGAGGTGCACCCCTCCTAAGTCTGGGGCAATACCTCACCATATGGAAAGTATCACCACACTTAACAACCCCTCGTAGGACGCGGCGGCTGTGACTGGCTCAGGCCAGGTCAGGTAGACTGGCTGCCAATAGCACCACGAGCAAGAGGCATACTAGATACGGGTGGTGTATAATAAGGCTCCTAAGGCCTAGAAGGGGCTGGAACACCACTGGTTGTTGGGAGATCTGAATGAACGGGGGGACTCACATAACCCCTACCATGGCGAGCTGCTAGGGCACGAGCTCCAGAATAATAACCAGTCTCTCGAGACCTCTTAGACTCTCTCTCTTCTCTATCCTGGGGAAGCATGCCTCAACTCTCTTGGAAATACTCATGACCTGCTGATAAGAAATATCCATCTCTAACTCCCTGTCCATACTGGTCCTGATACTGGGGTGGAGTCCCTCAATGAAGCGACGAACCCTCTCCCCAACTGTGGCAACTAAGGCCGGTGCATGTCGGGCCAACTCACTGAAACGGACTGCATACTCCGACACAGTCATAGAACCCTGGTGCAGCTGCTCAAACTCCGTGTGCCAAGCATCCCTGAGGCTCTAAGAGACATACTCACGTAAAAACATATCTGAGAATTGATTCCAAGTGAGTGAGGTTGCCTCGTCCGAACTAGTCAGCTCATAAGCACGCCACCATTGATAGCCTGCTCCTCTAAGCTAGAAAGCGGTAAAAGAAACACCACTCATCTCCGCTACGCCCATAGTGCGTAGAATACGATGACACTCCTCTAGAAAACCCTGAGCATCCTCTAAAGCTAATCTGCTAAAAGTAGGTGGGTGGTACTTCTTGTACCTCTCAATTCTAAGCTACTCTGCCTTAGAAGCGGCTGTCATGGCTTCATGCTGAACTGGAGCCACAGGTGGCATAGGAATAAACTCTGGGGCCTGATCAACCTGGACCCTCTGCTCAAGAGTACGGGATGGGAGAGTTTGTGCCCCTCCTCCGTCCTGAGATGTGGCGGGAGCTAGTGGGATCAATCTAGCCTGAGCTAAAGTGCTGAACATGCTCATGAACTAGGCTAGAGTCTACTAGAGGGCTGGTGCAGAAATAGGAATCTCCGGTGCCTGCCCTCCAACTGGAGATGTTGGGGGCTCCTTTATCGTAGCTCACACAGGTTCTCTGGCTGCACCGCGTGGTCGTCCTCTACCCCGGCCTGGCCCCAGCCTCTGGCATCTCCAGTAGGGGGCTCGGGTGCCTGACCGTCAGATCTCCCAGTACGGGTCCTCACCATTTGTGAGAAATAATATAATAGAGAATTTAGAATTTGATGTCAATAACTCGCACAACAAGGAAATCAAAGAAGTATGATTGTTCTTAACAGTTTCATAGCCTCCCGAAGATAAGTATAGACGTCTCTGTACCGATCCGCGAGACTCTAATAAATCGGATTGTGACTCACGATACCTATGAACCTAGAGATCTGATACCAACTTGTCACGATCCAATTTTCCCCTCTATAAGTTGTCGTGGCAACACCTAGTCTCTACTACTAGGTAAGTCTAACACTTTGTGGAAATGAAACAAAATCATGAACATTAACTACTAACAGTAAAAAATATCTAATAAGAAACTGAATGCCACTCATCATATAAAATTATCACTTTTGAAGTGTACAAAACAATTTCCCAAAACCCGAAACACCACAAGTCACAAACTACTAAGGAGTCTTAACTGCTCTATACATCATTTCTATAGAAAGAAGGAAAAATGAACATAAAGGGGATAGAGGGGAACTCCGAGGATCTGCGGGCACGGGCATATGAACCTTGAAGTCTCCAACAAGGAGCAACGACTGCAACTACTGATGAGGCTATTAAGATGAACCTGGATCTACACACGAAAACATGTGCAGGAAAGGGCGTGAGTACACCACAATGGTACCTAGTAAGTGTCAAGCCTAACCTCGGTCAAGTAGTGACGAGGTCAGGTCAGGTCCCTACTTGTGTGTATATATATAAGGCAAGGAAAAAATGAAATATTGTAATAAAGTAAGACTGAAATTCAACAAGGAAGAAATCACAGAAACAACAGTTCAGTACATAGAAATACAAGAGGGGATCTTCCGAGATACCGTCTCGTAGTCCCAAACGTAAATGTGCAAAGGGATCTCCCAGAATACCGTTCTATAGTCCCAAAGTAAATATGCAAGACAGGGGCATCCCTCGAAAAACCGTTATGTACTCCTAAAGTAAATATGTAGCCAAACAATAAAGTTCAATAGTTACGACACGTAATCTTACAACTCAACCTAAATACAAATTTAGGAAAGATAATTAAATTCACTAAGCATGTTGCACGTAGTTCAGGTAAACAGTTAAGGCAAGTAGGCATGCTATCTTAGTCTAACAGGATATTACACATGCTGATAAGGTTCCAACAAGAGGGAAAACATGTTATTATTTAGTGAAAATCAGGTTTTTACAGTAATTAGCTTGTGTACGTACTCGTCACCTCATGTACACGGCGCTCATATATCAACAACAGTACCAATCCTAAGGGGAGTTCCCCCACACAAGGTTAGACAAGATACTTACCTCGAATCAAGCTCAAATCAATCCGAAATAATGCTCTTTCCACGAATATCTGACTCCGAATGGCCCAAATCTAACCAAAACAAATTACATAACATAAATATAACTACAAGAAACTAATCTAGCGAACGGAATAAAAGTTAAAGCAAGAAATTGGAAAATCGCTCAAAAAGCCTCCTCGGGCCCACGTCTCGAAATCGTGTAAAAGTCACAAATTATGAACACTCATTTACTCACGATTCTAACCATACCAAATTTATTTAAATTCGATACCAAAATCCCGATCAAAACCCCAAATTTCGACCTAAGGATTTTTCCCAAATTTTCTCCAATTTTCCACCCCAATTCACTAATTTAATGATGAAATTAAAGACAAAATCATGAGAATTATCCAAAACTAGGTAAGAATCACTTATCCCAAACACCCACACAAGAATCTCTACAAAAATTGCCTTCTACCGAGCTCCCAATTCAATTTTGTGATATGAACTAAAAACCCTAGCTTTTGAATCTTTGATACTGCCCAGTGATTTCTTAATTGCGATTGCGGAAATAGCCTCGCGATCGCGAAGAACAACTTCGCTTACTCAGAATTTATCTCTATGTTAACATGGAACAACCCAAGCGAACGCGATGCACTAGCTGCTCACACCTACGCTATCGCAATTGTCCTCACGCAACCGCGAAGAGTAACACTTAAATTCCACTGCTGCCTCACTTCCTCTTCGCGAACGCGGCCTAGCCCACGCGTTCATGATGCACAACCTGATAAACTTTCGCAATTGTGTCTTCATCTTCGCGAACGCGCGGAGAAACTTTAGCTTCCCTCTCTGATGAGCTACGCGATCGAAACCTCCCTCGCGAACGCGATGAAGAATATGTCTACAACAAAACACCAGAAAATCTGCCAACTCCTAAAGTCCAAAAATGATCCGTTAAGCATCCTAAACACACCTGAGGCCCCTGGGACCTCAACCAAACCTACCAACAAGTCCCAAAATATCATACGAACTTAGTCGAGCCTTCAAACCACATCAAACAACGCTAAAATCACGAACCATCCTCTGATTCCAACTTTAGAACTTGAAACTTCCAAATTCTACAACTGATGGTGAAACCTATTAAACCACGTCTGATTGACCCCAAATTTTGCACACATGTCATATATGACACTACGAACCTACTCCAACTTCTGTAATGCCATTCTGACCCTGATATCAAAATTTCCAATGCCGATCAAAATCGCAAAAATTACTACTTTCACCAATTCAAGCCTAATTCTACTACGGACCACCAAATCACATTCTGGACACGCTCCTAAGTCCAAAATCACCTAACTGAGCTAACGGAATCATAAAATTTCAAATCCGAAGTTGTTTACACAGAAGTCGACATTTGGTCGACTTTTCCAACTTAAGCTTCCAAATAAGTGTCACGGCCCAAATTCCCAACCTTAGGGATCATGATGGAGCCTAACACCACACTTGCTAGGCAAGCCAATGTTAGAGTTCGCTTAACTATTTCCTTTAATTAACCATTTAAATAGGATAAAATAATTTTAAATTAAACTTGATCTAATGGATTTCAATAAATAATTCCAAAAATAGAATAATAAACAATCAGTTAAACCGAGCCATGAACTAATTATATAAATAAACCTAGAACTACCCTAGATTCTGGTGTCATAATTCACGAACTACTAAAGAATACTACAAATACTTGGCTGAAAGAAACAATGTAATTGTTTTGAATATAATAAAACAGCGTTTATGAAAATAGGAGAAAGACTCTCGGGATCTGCGAACGCCGGAAAATATACCTCGTGTCTCTGAATAAATGAATAGTCGCTCTAAATATCTCTACTGCTAGTCGGTACCTGGATCTGCACAAAAGAGTGCAAAGTGAAGTATCGGTACAACCGACCCCATGTACTGAGTAAGTGTCGAGCCTAACCTCGACGAAGTAGTGACGAGGCTACGGCGGGGCATTAACAACATATAACTTGTGACCATAATATATACAATAACGAAATAATATAATTCTACACGAACAAGAAAAATATAACTGAGACAATAAATATAAAGGAAGAAGGAATTTTAAACAATTGATAAGTACTGCAACATAAATAAAATAACTTTAAATAAAAATAGTGCCAAAAATACGAAAAGTAGTGAAAATAAAATAGTAAGTTTTCAAATCTTTGTTTTTCTTTGAAAATAAGTAAAAAAAAATATAAATGTCCTCCCTTATTGCTCCTTGTTGCAGTATGCAACCCGCTCCCACTTGTCCACCCTTACTGCTCCTCCCTAAATATATCACCCTTATTACTCCTGTTGCGGCGTACAACCCGATCTCACCTGTCTACCCTTATCACTCCTTGTTGCGGCGTACAACCCGCTCCCACCAGACATATCATATCAATTTATCCATAAATTTCACAATTCAGGCCAAGCCTTTCACAATATTTTTTTTTCAACAATTGCAAACAGAAAACAGTATAGCTCGTAAGCTTTAACCAATATCATTCCATAATAAAACCAACCAGAATATATGTAACCACCGTAACACTGTCAACCCAACTCATTCTTTATATACCATGATAGAACCAAGAGAACAACCAACACTTTTAACACACTTACAACAACAATTGGAAATAAATCAATGAAACCAAATAACCACGTGAACCTCAACAATCAAGAAACAGTTAAACTGCATTTCTCAACACTTCCTCAATAATATCAAAAATGAAACCAACAGGAACACACACACACACACATACGTATATATATATATATATATATATATATATATATATATATATATATATATATATATATATATATATATATATATATACACACACACCTCATAAAAACAATGCCAAACCGCTCAACCATTTTGTACCACAAGGGAACCAACTAAACAACCAATACTCTTTCCAAAATAACCACCACAATATTTAACAACAAAATAACAAGGCCAAGTAGTCATAAAAACAATAATGAACATAGAACAATTAAGACAAGAATCAATTAAGTTGGAAACGGGAAAGGGATCATCCTTAACAGGCAATTTGGTGGTGCATAGATACTCGTCACCTCACCTATACACCACACACATGCATTTCACATAGCAAACAAGTGGGGAATCCTATTCCCCTCAAGTCAAAGTTA
The DNA here is from genome assembly GCA_005239505.1 of Nicotiana paniculata. NCBI lineage: Eukaryota > Viridiplantae > Streptophyta > Magnoliopsida > Solanales > Solanaceae > Nicotiana > Nicotiana paniculata. The sequence goes on along the minus strand of MDKI01005168.1, from coordinate 8,318 downwards.
GACCAAACACTTACCTCAATTTCGTAGACCACTCATTGCTCAATTACGACTTTTCCTTTTGAATTCACCTCTAACTTGCTCGAATCTAATTATAATTAACCCATTAACATCAATCTATGCTAAAGGAACTAACTTTATTGAAAAATATGACTTTTCCTAAGTTTTCTCAAAAAAATGAAAATCCGACCCCTGGCCTGCTTGGTCTAAACGCGGGGTTCAAACCAAATTACGTTTACCCATTCACCCACGAACCCAAATATACTATTAGTTTTGAAATCTGACCTTAATTCGATGTAAAAATTTGATTTTTACAAAAGTTCCTTATTCTACCCAAACCCTCAATTTTTACCATGAAAATTCTTAGTTTTTGCTTTAAAGTGATGAAAAACAGTAAGGAATTGAAAGAACAAAGTTTAGAATTGATTACCTATGACTTGGGGATGATAATTGTTGAAGAAAATCGATATTAGGGCTGTAAACCTCGAAAATATGGTGAAGAAGAAGGTTTGCCCATTTTTAGAAAAGTATTTATATTAGCTGGGCTGAAGACCTATGCGATCGCACTCAAAGGATGCGTTCGCATAGGGTAAGGGGGATGGGCAGTACGATCGCGTGAGACCCAGTGCATTCGCATAGAACACTGGGCTCCCCCTCCCCCAGGCCTATCTAACTCTGTGCGTTCGCATAGCCCAGGGTGCGTTCCCATAGAACAAAAAGGGGGCCCTCAGACTTTACACTTTGCGATCGTGGACCTTCCTGTGCGATCACATAGAACAACAGGCCTGGACACCAGAAAATGAAAAACCAGCAATTCTCTTTAAATGTAAAACACCCCGTGGCCTACCCGATCCCTCGGGGCTCTAAACAAAACATGCACGCAAGTCTAAAAACATCATACGGACTTGCTCATGCGATTATATCATGAAAATAACATGTAAAACTATGAATTAAACGTCAAAACTCATCATTTTCAATAAGAACTCTTAAAGTTCATAACTCTTCAACCGGATGTGCGAATCACGTCAAACAAACTCCGTTTTTCACCAAATTTCATAGTTAACCTTTTAATATCATAAACAATCTGTACCGAGCTCCGGAACCAAAATACAGACCTGATACCAATGATTTCAAACATTATTTCTTTTCTTTAAATCATAAATATTTCAGCAAAATAATTTCTTTCAAAAATTGATTTCTAAGGCTTGGGACCTCGGAATCATTTTCGGGCATACACCCTAGTCCCATATTTTTCTGCAGACCTCCCGGGATTGTCGGAACACGGATGCAGGTCCGTTCACTCAAAATGTTGAACAAAGTCAACTTTTATCAAATTGAAATTCTAGAAGTCACTATTTCTTATATTTTCACATAAAAGCTTTTCGGTTTCACGCCCGGACTGTGCACACAAATCGAGGTATTTAAAATTAGTCTATTTATGGCTATTAAGCGTTGAACGGAGCCTAAATTTATAAAATGACTCCTTGGGTCATCAAAATCTCCACCTCTAAAACAAGTGTTCGCCCTCGAACGGACATAGGAAATTACTTGAGATGGCGAACAATTGTGGGCATCTAATCATGCATGTCCGACTCGGATTCCCAAGTAGCTACCTCAACCGGCTGTCCTCTCTACTGCACTCGAACTGAAGGATAACTCTTAGATCGCAACTGACGAAACTGTCTTTCTAAAGGGGCTACCGGCTCCTCCTCATAAGTCAAGTTTTGGTCCAATTGGACAGAGCTGAAATCTAACAAGTGGGACGGGTCACCATGATATTTTCGGAGCATTGACACATGGAATACCGGATGAACTGAGGTTAACCCTGGAGGCAACGTAAGTTTATAAGCTACCTCCCCCACTATATCAAGAATCTCAAACGACCCGATATACCTAGGGCTCAACTTACCTTTCTTCCCAAATCTCATAACACACTTCATGGGCGAAACACGAAGCAATACTCTCTCTCCAACCATGAATGTCACATCACGAACCTTACGATCGGCATAACTCTTTTTCCTAGACTGAGTTGCACGAAGTCTCTCTTGAATGATCTTAACCTTATCTAAGACCTCCTGAACTAAGTCTGTACCCAACAACCGAGCCTCCCCCGGCTCAAACCATCCAACTGGCGATCTGCATCGTCTACCATATAACGCCTCATAAGGATCCATCTGAACGCTCGAATGATAACTATTATTATAAGAAAACTCCGCTAACAACAAGAACTGATCCCATGAACCTCCAAAGTCAATAACACAAGCGCGGAGCATATCCTCCAATATCTGAATGGTACGATCGGACTGCCGTCAGTCTAAGGGTGAAATGTTGTACTCAGCTCTACTCGGATGCCCAACTCACACTGAACTGCTCTCCAAAAGTGCGAAGTAAACTGCGTACCCCAATCAAAAATAATAGACACGGGCACACCATGAAGGCGAACAATCTCCCGGATATATAATTCAGCCAACCGCTCTGAAGTATAAGTACTTGCCACAAGAATGAAATGTACTGATTAAGTCAGCCTATCTACAATAACCCAAACTGCGTCAAATTTCCTCTGAGTCCGTGGGAGCCCAACAACGAAGTCTATAGTGATACGCTCCCACTTCCACTCAGGAATCTCAATCTGTTGAAGCAAACCACCAGGTCTCTGATGCTCATACTTTACCTGCTGACAATTTAAGCAACGAGCCACATACGCAACAATGTCCTTCTTCATTCTTCTCCACCAATAATGATGCCTCAAGTCTTGGTACATTTTGGCTGCACCAAGATGAATCGAATACTTAGAATTGTGAGCCTCCTCAAGGATCAACTCACGAAGGCCATCAACATTAGGCACACATAAACGACCCTGCATCCTCAAAACACCATCGTCTTCAACTGTAACTTGCTTGGCATCACTGTGCCGAACTGTCTCCCTAACGACCGCCAAATGTGGGTCATCATCCTGCAGCTCCCGGATACGGTCAATTAGAGAAGACCGAGTGACTGTAGAAGCTTGAACACTGCTGGGAGAAATATCCAACCTCACAAACTGATTAGCCAACGTCTGAAGGTCTGAAGCCAACGGTCTCCCACCAACTGGAATATACATAAGGCTGCCCATACTCACCGCCTTTCTACTCAATGCATCAGCCACCACATTGGCCTTCCCTGGGTGATACAATATGGTGACGTCATAATCTTTTAGTAACTCTAACCATCTCCGCTTCCTCGAATTTAGATCTTTCTGCTTGAATAAGTATTGGAGGTTGCGATGGTCAGTAAAAACCTCACACTGCACGCCATAACGATAGCGCCTCCAAGTTTTCCATGTATGAACAATGGCTGCCAACTCTAAGTCATGAACAAGGTAATTCTTCTCATGAACCTTCAGCTGCCGAGACACATATGCAATCACCTTTCTATCATGCATTAATATTGTACCAAATCCAATACGAGATGCACCACAATATACCGTGCACAATCCTGAACCTGTGGGCGTCACCAACACTGGCGTCATAGTCAAATCCATCTTGAGCTTCTGAAAGTTCCACCCACACTCGTCTGACCACTTTAATGGGAAACCATTTCGGCTCAATATGATCTTAATAGTTGTTCATAATCAATTTAAGAATCACCCAATAACTTCACGTAACAATAATCCCCAATCCCCTTTCTACCCTTCACAATACTGATAACGAGATGCGATTCATGAAGACCTCATAATCATATACCCGAATTAACGTGTCTCATTTAACGCCACATGGGCGGGCACCTACCTTGTAGGTTAAGGCTCAATAATTATAGCATGAATTTTGGCAATTTATGCACAAATAGTTAATTAATTCATTTATTCATTTATTATTATTATTATTATTATTATTATCTTATACGTAAGTTGTTGAATAAGCCTAACAGGCATGACTCCCTACCAGTATTATAGTAAAATTTTAACTCACATAGGAGAATTTTCATCACAAGGATCTCATCTTTACATAACTTCCACCGCGGCTCGTAGCCCGGTTAAAATATATCTCATATCATATTAAAATGCGAGGATCTCGTCCTCAATTCTGAATCACAAGCAACAAGCGTATCGTGCCAATCGAAACATTCCATTTCCTTCCGTTAAATATTTTCCGTTAAACAAAATTACAACACGTAATGATAGACACAGTTATCTCCATAGAATTTCTCAATACAAGTATTCACATAGGTAGATGTTAGAGTTACGAAGCTCACCCGAGAGTGGAGCATATTAGAAGAATTTTATTAGATACGCATAACCGAATTAAGTTAAGGAAATCATCACTTTATAATAATTAGATATTGTTCTTGTAATGACACCACTTAATGTAACGACCTCAACCATACTATAGAGAGTATATCAACAGGCTGGGTCTCCACCTCTAGGAATCTAACCTCCACTTTCGACATTCCGAATCCTTTTTCCTAGTTGGTCATGTGAGTTGAGTTATAACTGTAATGGGGCACGTAGCCTGAGTGTTCTAATGAAATATGACTCTCCAAAGTCTAGGACAATTTCTATCACCCGCCGAAATAAAGTATCAACCTGATGGCATGTTCTGACATTATCATGGTAAACTGACACAATCGTTCAAACCTTATGCGCCACGCATTATGGAGAGTCCAAGAAACAACCCTTTCAATAGCATTTATAAGAACTGAGTCAAGTAGTTGGCATTGCATTGGCTGGTTGTCCTCTTCATGGGTTTGCTACCAACACTGGCGGCCCCTTCTTTCTTTTACTATGCTAACTCAACGTTGCTGAGCCACCCCATTTATTCATATGCTCTTCGTTATTCTTTAGGGTAACTCGTATCCCTATTGATGCACAGCGATCCCAACGGTAGAACTTTATACAGATAATTCTTGGCACGAACCATATCGTCTAGAAGCTCGTTAACCACTGTACTCCCTCTGGAGCACCCAAAATCCGCAACCTTGACTTCCACGCTGGGTAAACCTTCGCAAGTCCAGCTTTATCTCTTGCAAAAATCTCAGGCCTTATACCTCCCAAGACCAAACCGATATAACACATGACCCTGCAATCTACTCTTTCACAATGGACTTCCCTACTTGGCACGAAGCCATAGGTCACAATGTCTGATAATTCACAATGTTAAACTTCATAGCTCATATAAGTCAACCACGTTGCTTTCAACTATTCCCTTGTTTTGCAATACTGGAGTAGCTATAAATCCTTCTGGAATATGTATTAGTACCACATGTACCGACTAAGCTAGAACCTCCGCGTCTAACTCCATTTGAGACTGTAGAATAGGTGATGATGTTCGAACTTTAGAATGAGCTCTGCTTCTGTCTCTTCCCCTAATTGTAGCTGTCATTGGGGCTTCATCTCTTGTCTGATTGTAGACACTTTGCGTGTGGTCGAGATTTTGTGAGAGGACAAGAATAGACAAGTTCAGTCATCAATGGTACAATAAATTCGCACAATTTAGTAGAATAAGATGGAGTTGTTTCCTAACTCAACAGCCTCCGAAATATAAGTACAGACGTCTCCGTACCGATCCTTCAGACTCTACCAAGTTTGTTCGTGAATTGTGAGACATAAGCAACCTAGTGCTCTGATACCAACTTGTCACGACCCAAATTCCAAACCTTAGGGATCGTGATGGCGCCTAACACCATGTTGATACCCAATTTTTCCATAAAATATTTTTAAATTTGCATATATACCCTCAAAATCATGCTTTATAGCAATTGGTATTTTCTATATTTATTTTAATTTATCCAGCATTTTATTTCCAATAATTAATTACAACATCGCATTACAAATGATTTCAAAAATCTTTCTTGATTTAATGTATTATTTTTGGTCCTATTAAGACCAAATTATTCACAAATAGCCAAATTGGCACTCTTTGGCTACAATTGCAATAACTTTGCAATTATAGCCTAATCACATTTTTTATACTATTTTTTATCCAATAATTAATCATTTTATATTTTAAATACTAATTAATCATTTTTAATTTATCTTCTAAGCATCAATTTCATTTTTTCATAATTATCAGCGATTTTTATAAATTGTTTTAGCTAATTTAAGTGGGTATTTAACAATTAGCCACCATTATTTCAATTTTAGCCTAAAATTGGCCTAATCCCTAACCCAATTGAAATAACCCAACATATCGAATCCCAATTCCTATACTACCCGGCCCAACCCTGATGCAATCTCGACCGTTGATCAAATCCACATAATCCCTTCCATAATTAAACCTAAAGACTACCCTCCCCCTCTCTCATTTTCACTCTCTCACTCTGCCGACTCATCTCTCTCATCTCTCTCTAAACTCTCCACCTACTGAGCCTATCTTCCTCTTCTCCGATTGTCGCCTTGCCGGAAAAACATGGTGGTTTCATCACCCACAGCCTCATGGCTCCATCCTTAACATGTGTCACTGCCTTTGAAGACCTCAAGTGAACCAGAGGCGGTTCACTCGTCTCCTATGATCTCATACCATTTTTTCCGGCCATCCATGACCGTCCGAGTAAGATCTTACAACTTTTCGGTTAAAATCGGTGACTTTTGAGTTTTCTTCTCCCCTCTGGGTTCTTGCTTTGAAACCCTAACTTCTAAACCTTCCGATTCTTTTAGATCTGTAACAAATCTATACATATTATGAGTTTTTTCCATGTTTCTTTAAAGATTTTTTAGTTTCCTTAACGATTTTTCATTTTTTCGAACTACGGTTTTTAAAACCTTTTTCAAAACAGTTCTCTTTCCGATTTATTAGCATTATCTTATGATTCACATAGTGCTGAAACATGATTTAAGCTTTTCCCCTTTTGTTTGATTCATTTTGATAAAACCCCCAAATTTTTGGTTTCAATCTGCGATTCTGAGCTTATTTTGCGATAATGTTTTACCTGTTCTAGTATGACTACTTTGCTTTCATGTACACTGCATGATTTTGTGATTGTCGCTCTATGTTTGCTGTTAGGGTTTCTAACCTTTCGTCACTTCTGCCTAAAACATGTTTGTTCTGCTAGGTCCTTTAATTATTTGTTATGTTCTTATGTGAATCCCTAATTTTGTGATTAAGGTTTCTAATTTTTCCTAATATGTGTTTATTCCTCTTAAGTCAATTCTGCTTGCCACTTGAATCTGCGATTAGTACTATTCTCTATGGATTCTGAGTATTCCCTTAAATATGTGATATTCTCACTAATTGATGTGGATTTCCTATAATTAGAACCTCATTCGAGGATTTCCTTACTGATTTTCAGAATCAAAATTATCTCTTGCCTTATTTCTATGAACAATTCTATTAAATTAATTTACATGTGCCTTCCTTAATTGGAATATTCTGAACTTAGCCTCTATTACGTGCCTTATACCTTTACCATGCTGAAATTATTTCCTTATGTGCCTCATATGGTGTCTTTCCTTACTGATCACATGTCTCCTACTTTTACTATGCTGAAATTACCTTATTGATAACATGTTTAGTACTGTTTGGAATTTAACCCCTTAATTAAGGGAAGAACTTAAACTGATTTTGTGTTGATTGATTCTAATTCCTTATTTTACTGCTTAACTATGGACTTTACCTTATTTCTGCCTATTTTCAAAACTATATATACTTTATTCGTTCCATGGCACACAGAGACATGAACTGATCTATTCGACTCCCTCTCTCACAATTAAAAAACTCTCTTCTCTCTCTCTCTCTTATGTGCTAGTTACTACTATTCTAAGTTAGTCGGCTGCAAGCCAAGGCTAACTATTGTGCATCTCCTACTTCATGTTTGTGTTACTGCTTTCTTCACTTCATTTATATGTTCTAATTCAGATTTCAGTTCTCAAACCAACATGTTTCTGTTGTTGTTGCAATTCACTGTTTTTCAAATTTGCTTTACTTATTATTTTGTTGTTCAACATGTAACTAGGATCCTGAACTCCTCTCTGCATGTTAAGTTAGGCTTTACTTGTCAATGACCAGCATGTTTCTGTATACTTAACACTTGTTTCTTATGTGAATCCCTATGCCTATGATTGGTACATTAGTGATCATAGTCTTAGTTGTTTGGTGTTGATATGTTAATCTAATCCAGTACTTTACTGTACCCCTGATCCTCTGAGCCTTTAGGAGCTTCTGATTGCATGCCTATAGGTGTTTCTGCCTACTACATGTTTTCCCTCACATGCTCTATATTTGTTCCTCAAATCCCATTACCCCTGCTTGTGATTGTTGGAATATCCCTGGTCCTTTGTGTGATGCTGAACTTCAATTCCAATCAAGTTTCCCTCTTCAAAATTGTTTTCCTTACTTACCCTTTCTCAA
>MDKI01213190.1:0-18013 GCA_005239505.1 Nicotiana paniculata | reverse complement strand
GGCTCTAATTGTGGATTTTATGTTTCGCAGGAGCAAAGTGTGCTTATGAGGACCTAGGATGGTTTCTAGAGCAAATTGAAAGAGAAAGGCCCCTTGGAGTTTCTAGCGTGTGAAACGAAGGAAGAAAATCTCTAAGGCAGACTACTAGTCATCTAGCGCAGTCATAGCGCGTCCACTAGCGCGGCCACGCTAGTTCAGGTGTTTGAGGTAGAATGAAGTCGCATTAGTGCGGCCTTAGCGCGCCTAGTAGAGCGACCGCGCTAGCCCAACGATCAGAGGCAGTACACTTAGCCATAAGTGCGGCCAGTAGCGCGGCCGCGCTAGTCCAGTTCGCACACGTTATTTTCAGGGGTAAGATTGGAAGCTTGGGACAATTCCACTTAACCTATATAAGGTTCAACTCGCCCAAAAGAGAGGAATTTCAAGGTTTAAAGTCTTGTTCAAGGAAAGCAAAAGCAAGAAGCAAGGAGGACAATTGGGCATCAAATCTCATCTTTCTTCCTTGTGTTTTTACCATTATTGATGGATTATTCTATTGTTGTTTTTAGCACAATTATGAGTAGCTAACTTATTTAGTCTAAGGTTTTGGTGGAACCTGTTGAGGATGAATATCTTGTTATATTAATATAGTTTGCTTGATTTTAATCTCTATTTGTTCAACTAAGTTCTTGTTGTAGTTGATTGAAGGCCCCTCAATTAGCTATGCCTATTTTGTGTGTATCTACTCGGAAGAGAGTGCATATTTAGGTAGTTGTTGAACAACACACTCCCAAAGTATAGGAGGGATCCATAACTGAGGGTTTAAAGGTTGGATTAGGGATAACGATACCTTGGGTGCAATCTAAAGTGAGCTATAATAAAAGATAGCTAGCGTAACTCGGGAGAGTGCGTCTAGTAAATTGCCGTAATTACTCGGGAGAGATTTACGGTGACAAGAGTGCTTATGATTGATAGAGATAATTAGGCCAAACTATATGAAATATACAAGAAGAGATTCCATCAACAAGGGAAACCATAACCTTAGATCTTTCTCGCATTTGTTTACAACCCAACAATAGTTATATTCTAGTTTAATTAATTTCATTCAGTTTTAGTTAGTAGAAACACCAAAAACTGATATTCATAATCTTTGGGAAGTTGATTACGAAGAATCGAGTGAGTCTAACAATGATAATTGATAGGTTAATTCCCTATGGGACTCGACTCTGAGCGAAATACTCAGATTATATTTGCAACGTCCACTTAGTCTTTTCATAAGACATAGTTGGGCATTATCAAATTTTGGCACCATTTCCGGGGAATTAACGGTTTTATCAATTACAATTGGAAGAAATACAAAAATTCTTAGTGTAGTCAATTTTCTTCATTTTCATCCATACATTGAAATTTTAACGTTTGCTAACGTGGTTGTACAGGTGCATGCCTAGAAACTCATCGAGAACTGGTGAAGTGTTTGAAGCCTTATCAGACCCCGAGAAAGTTTTCAAGGCCTTGAACCGGGCCAACCGAAAAAGCAAACAACAACCATCAACTGAACAACTTGAACCAGACATGGCAGATCTGGTAAACAACAGGAACAATAATGGGGATGACGTGGTAGACCCAGTTACGTAGGTAGTGGCACCTCTTGTGCCAGAGGCTCCTTTATATGACTTGGCACAACTCACAGCAGAGAATTCGACCATTGCGATAGTAGTCCCTTAGATACAGGCTGAGTCCTTTCAGATTAAAAACAATATGCTGCACTTGCTGCAGAACAAGGGACTATTTTCGAGGTCATACATTAAGGATACCCAAGAGCATTTGAAGAATTTCCTGTCGATTTTCAAAATTCAGAGACAGTCAAACGTCATTTAGGAAGCAATAAAACTGTTGTTGTTTCCATTCTCACTAACAGGAGCAGCCCAGACTTGGCTAAACTCGCTCCCCATTAATTCCATTACCACATGGGAGGAGTTAGTTAAGCAGTTCATGAACAAATTCCATCCACCCAACAATACAGCCCAACAAATTGATGAAATCTTGAGCTTCAGACAGAAGCCAACAGAAACATTGCAGGAAACATGAGAACGATTTAAAGGAATGTTGGTTATCTGTCCGCACCATCGTCTTCCAGAATAGATGTTGGGGCAGTGTTTCTATATGGGCCTGGCGGATAGTGTAAAGACAAATGTAGATGCTTCAGCTGGTGGAGCATTCTTGAGCAAAACATGGAGAGAAAGCCAGATCCTGCTTGATAAATCGGCGCAGAATTCGGGGTGGACAACCAAGAATGCACCCATTACTCCAGTAGTTCACTCAGTGGCCTTAGATCCATCCAACACTCTTGCTGAAAATACGACCACCTTGATGTGATGACCCAAAAGGTCATCCCGTATATTTCTAGCTAATTCTGTGTTCCGAGGTCGTCAAAACCTCCTTCTATCTCACCTCTAATGCCATATATGGATTTAGAATATGGACTTTTGTAAATGAGTAGAGGGTGAGAAGTAGAGGTATGTGACTTATCGGTGGTGATATGAAGGCTATTGTGCGGTTGTGGTTTCATCGGGATTATGTGGGTTGGGGTGACGTGGGATCACCCGCGGCTATGTGTTGGAAGTATACCATCAGTGATTGGATGAGTTCAAGGTGAATCTTGGCACGTTCGAGGACGAACGTTTGTTTAGGAGGGGGAGATTGTGATGACCCAAAAGGTCATCCCGTATATTTCTAGCTAATTCTATGTTCCAAGGTCGTGAAAACCTCCTTCTATCTAACATCGAATTGCGTGTATAGCCCGGGCGTGTAACCGTGAAGCCTTTATGTGAAAAACTGATAAAAATGATAATTTTGTATTAGGAATTTGAATAAAGTTGACTTTGGTCAACGTTTTTGGTAAACGGACCCGGACCCGTGATTTGAAGGTCCCGGAGGGTCCGTAGGAAAATATGGGACTTAAACGTATGCCCGAAATCGAATTCCGAGGTCCCAAGTCCGAGAAATGAATTTTTAAAACAAATTGTCTTCTAAAAATAAAAGAGGTTTTTGAAAATGAAATTATATGTGAAACGACATAATATTTTTGCCATATATGTGAAGTTTGGTAAGAAACGGACTTCATTAGATGTGATTCGGACAGTAAATGCAAAATTTAATGTTTAAAGAAGTTTTGAGGAATTTCATTGATTTTTGGTTTAATTCATCGTTTTAGTGTTGTTTTATGTGGTTTGAAACCTCGAGCGAGTGCGTGCTAGGTTATAAGACTTGTTCGTGCATTTAGAGGGGGTCCCAGGGACCTCGGGTGTGTTTCGGATGGGTGTCGGGTCCATTTTCCTTATTTTTGAACAGCTGAAATTTTGCCTTCTGGTTTCCTTCTATGCGATCGCATAAGAGTAGTCAAGATCGCATAGTGTATCTTTGGGGAAGCCCAGTTTTTCTTAATCGCGATCGCATATTCTACTTCGCGATCGCACAGCTTGTAGACTTCACTCTACGTGATCGCATACACACGTTTGCGATCGCGAAAGTATATTTTCCTCTTCTTCACGATCACATCTTCACAATCGCGATCGCACAATGCTATTTTGACAGTGGTCATTTCTTCTTCTATGCGATCGCAATAATAGGCCCGCGATTGCATTGAACAAAAAGGTACCTGGGCAGTTTTTCCCTTTCCTCTTCGCGATCGCAAACCATATTCCGCGATCGCGATTCATTACACACCTGGGCATAATATAAGTTCACCAAAAGTCGGGGTTTCACCATTTTTGACATATTTTGACTTTAGGACTTGGTTTTGGGCGATTCCTTGAGGGTTTTTCACACAAATCTAATGGGTAAATGTTCTTACACTATAATTAATTATATTTGATGAATAGGTTCTTGTGTTTATCATTTAATTTGTGTTTTGGGTTGAGGGAATTGTGGGTTTTGAAAGAAAACTTCTAAAACGTAAAATCCTGATTTGAAAGACCAAATGTTATCGAAATTGGATAAATTTAGTATGGGTGAACTCGTATCGGAATGGATAACCGGAATTTGTAAAATTTGTCAGGTTCCGAGGTGCGGGCCTGAAGGTCGGCTTTTGGGTCAATGTTTATAATTTTGTAAAGATTGAAACTTTATTATTCGGAATAGTTCCTTATACATTTATTGTGTATTTTGAATTTGATTTAGTGGATTTGAGACGCCTGGAGGTCTTTTCGCCCGAAAAGTCCATTTTTGAGTACCGGGTTGCCGTCTTTGAGGTAAGTATCTTGCCTAACCTCGTATGGGGGAACTACCCCTTAGGATTGAGTCTTCTTTGTTGATTGTATTCCGTGTATGTGACGTGACGAGTATGTACTCGAACTTATTTGCTAGTAGATTGGCCTTTAGGGATTTGTAGGTTCTTATGTTACCTGTGTATGAATTGAAATTGTTACATTTGAATCCTTGGTTGTTAATCTCATCCTTTCCTACTTAAATTAGAATTACTTGCTTTTGGACTCCTTCGTTGGCTATTTGATCTTAATTGACTTAACTGAATATTTTACTGCTCTTATCTTCATGCTATATTTGCTTCCTAAAACTGCCAAATTGACTATATTAGTGTTATCTAGTTTATTAGCCGTTTAGCCGTAGTTAGAACATCTGTTCGTTGGTGTCAAGCATGGTCGTGAGTCTTATATTATGATTTATATGATTTTTCTCCTTATGTGCTACTTGGGTCTAGTTGATAAACATTTATGTTGTTGATATTTTCCTTACTGAGCCTTTGTTTAAGCTGAGTTTTATTCCGTGAACTTAACTGTTTAGGCGAGATTGGTTATTGTTGTTTTCCCTTGCTGGGATGATGTTGTATTCATTGTTGACTCCCCTTCCGGGATGGTATGGTTTCTATTACTGTTCGTGATGTTAATGATATTGTTTGCATTGTTGACTCCCTTGCCGGGATTGTTGTGGTTTATGTTTCTTATTATTGATTTTCCTTGCCAAACTGTTGTTTATGTTATTTAGCACGAGGGGACATTTCGTGCCATGTTTATGTTATTTAGAACGAGGGGACATTCCGTACCATGTTTATGTTATTTAGCACGAGGGGACATTCCGTGCCATGTTTATGTTATTTAGCACGAGGGGACGTTCCGTGCCATGTTTATGTTATTTAGCACGAGGGGACATTCCGTGCCGTGTTTATGTTACTTTAGCACGAGGTGACATTCTGTGCCGTATTTATGTTATTTTAGCACGAGGGAACACTCCATGCCGTATTTATGCATTATTATTTTAATTATGATTACGAGATTTTATTGAAAAGTATTATTGAAAAGTGATGGTTTTGAAAGGACTATAGTTGAATGACTTTTACATTGAAGGGATATTTGGAAAGCATTCATTTTGCATAAAAAGATATTTGGAAGTCATTTATTTGGGAAAACATCGTTGGAAATTTCGTGTTTTTGAAAGAAACTATGATTTGGTATTTCACTCTGTTAAATATACTTATATATATATTTAGAGAAAGTATGTTTTCAAAAGAGAGCCTCTATATTAAAATGAGCATATTTGCAAAGTTTTTCATACGAACTGTTGTTTGAAGGCTCTCACCAGTTTTATGAACTTTAATTGCTAAGGTTCAATGTGAACATACAGATGTAGAGTTGAGTTATTGGAGTTCTCTATTGCATTGTGTTTTCTTCCGGTTTGGGCTTGTTTTGCTGTCCATCCTTGTGTGTATTCTTATGTTGTTTCGCGGTTAATTTCTGTAGTTTCCTTCCACATTATATCGTCATTGTTGTAAATTGTTCCGTAAATTCGTAGATAGATGTAGTGTTCGATTATTTCTATATTCATGTCAGCTATCTTGTTAGACCAGTGATGTCTTGACTAGTCCTCGTCACTACTTCATCGGGGTTAGTCTTGATACTTACTGGAAACCGTTGTTGTATGCTCATACTACACTTATGTGCCTTTTTGTTGCACAGATCCAGGTATTGATTGTTAGTAGCGGTGCAGATGCTGCCGAGGAGACTCAAGGTAACCTGCTGCTGCGTTCGCAGGCTTCAGAGTCACCTTCCTGTTTTTATTCAACTGTTGTAATTATTCCCAAGCAGTTGTATTTAGAAGTTGTAGAAGATTCGTAGAGCTTATGACTTATATTACCGATTTTGGGAAAGTTTGTTCATTCAGTTGAGATTCTATATCGGGACTGTTAGTTTTTCTCTTATTATTGTTGTTATTTAGTAACTGTTAGGTTTACCTAGTCCCTAAGACTAGGTTCCATCACGATACCCAACAGAGGGAAATTTGGGTCGTGACACTTGATGACACAGATGAGCATACTCACCAAAAAGGTGGAGGAGTCAGGGCAAAAGCAGCAGGTACATATTGTAGATACAACCAATGTGGGCGTATGCACATCTTGCATTAGTCAGCCACTTGGTAATCAGTGAAATGCTGATTGTGATCATCATCACTACCCTGAACAACATGAAGAAAAGTTTAGTTTTTAAGGATGAGTTTGTAACTATGACATAGAAATATTTGGCATGTATAAGGTGAGCTCCCTCTTCCTGCTGTTGTGTAATGCACATAATGGAAGAGTAGTCCAACATTTGATGTTGTGGCCTTTGGCTTAGAAAAAAAATACTCCCTCTGTTTTAATTTATATGAACTTGATTGACTGTGCACGGAGTTTAAGAAAAAATGAAGACTTTTGAAATTTGTGGTTCTAAACAAGTCAAAAAGGGGCCCAGAGTATTTGTGTGGTTATATAACCTTGTCATTAAGGGTAGAATTATAAGTTTAAGCAAAATTGTTACCAAATTTAGAAAGGGGACATTCTTTTTGGAACTGACCAAAAAGGAAATAGGTTCACATAAATTGGAACAGAGGGAGTAGTTTTTTCCTAGAAACACTTTTTTGAGAAACACTTTTGAAAAAAATATACTTAAAAGTACTTTTTAAAAGTTTGGCCAATTAATTAGCCAAACACAAATTGCTTAGCCAAACATGTTATTAATCCTTTAGCGTCACATAGTATTTTAACCGAACTAATGTTAATTGGTATGTTTCCTGTCTCAAAAGAGTTTCTACATACTACAGGAACACAGTAGTATGAATCAACAAAATGCTTGACATTTTGGGTGTGTTTGGTAGAAATAAAAATGAAGTACGAGACTACACCTTAGCTACAAAATCTCTCGCAGAAGTGACAACTCAAGTACATATATAGTGATGCCCCTTGCCTATGGCTATACTAGTGTCCCGTTAGTCCTTCAAAATCACGAAGTTTTCACAAAAGTGATGTTAAGTTGTACATTTCCCAGTCTACAAGAAGAGAGTTGTACGAATATAGAAAATCATCAAAATGCCTGATTTTTAGTTTCCACAATGTTTGTGCATTATGCAAACTCGCTGTGATCCGACCACAGTACAATATGGTGTCACTCTACAAGATGGATTGACATAAAGAGTAGATATTGTCTTGTATGACACAAAGTTATTAAATGGCACTATAAAAAAAGGGGGGAAAACCGACAACCAAAACCGATCGATACTAGTCGGTAATTGGCAAAAACCGACCGATTCGTGGCGGTCGGTACGACCGACTTCATGCACCATTTGAGACTCGAATCATGGTTTGTACTGTGACAGGATATTATTTTATCACTAGACCATTGGTAATATTTTATTTTAAGATTGTATTTTATTTTATTTATACTCTTTAATTGTATTTTCGCGCGAAAATAACCGACCGATATCGGTCGATTTTATTAAAAAATAAAATTGCCGACCGAAATCGATCAATTTTTTAAAATGACCAGCCGAAATAACCAACCGATTTTGGTCGTTTTTTAATATTAATTTTAATTTATTCTATAAATGCCTAATTTTTGCTCTTTCTTCTTTTTTCTCTTAGATTATATCTTTTAGTATTATTGAGTGTGTATTTTTATCTTTTATCTTTTATTTTTTATTTTTTATTTTTTAGAATTAGTTTATTTTAAATAGTTGATAAAGGGGATAAGGGATTGGGCTAGCCATTTTAAAGACAAAATCGGCCCAATTTGGACCAAATCGGCGGCCCAGGACCCGGTCCAAGTTTGTGGTATGAGAGACGCCTCAAAACTACGTCGTTTTGATAAGTGAAGTGAGATTAAATCTCATCCGTTCATATCACTTTGATCAAAGGGTTCTAATTCACTCTCCACTCCATGTATATAAGGTCTCAAGATCAGAAACTTGGCCCCCATTTTTCCTTATTCTCTTTTCTTCTTCCTCTCTCCTCACTCTCTCATCACTCTCTCGTCTCACTCTCTCCGCTGCTCCCCACGGTGGGCTCTGCCGGCAGGAAATTTCCCACCAACAGCGGACCACCTCCAATCGACCCCATTTTTTCACCATCTCCTTGTCTCTTCCTCCTCTTTCCATATCCAAACCCCAAATCCCTGAAATCCTCACCAAACTCCACAAATCTGGCCAAATCTGAAACCCTAGCCACCCAAATTTTCCTCTTTTCTTTCTCGAATTAGTGACAAATAAGGCCACCCAACCTCACAAAACCTATATAAATGTGCACTTCCCCTACAATTTCACAAAAAAAAAAAAATGTACCGCTGCTTGCCAGCCACTTTGGCGGACACCCCACTGTCCCGCCTCCATTACCACACCATTGTCGCACCACTTTCCTCTATTTTAGCCTATTCGCGACCCAAGAACACTCGTTTCTTTGTAGTATGATGCCGAACTCATTGAATTTAACGTTTACCACATTGAAACGAGCATTTCAAGGTTGGACAACCGCTGCCCAAGGCCCCCGACATCTTCTCGTTGATCTATTTGGCCACAAATGCCTCTGAATTTGGTATAAACTTGAACTCAAATCTTTTCATCCATGTTTCTGATTTTTGTTGCACCACTGTTTTATCGTAGTTTCTTTGTAGTGTAAATTTACCAGCGATCGTTTTAGTTAGCTCTTAATCTAGTTTCTGATTTTAATTTTTTGTTTAACTTAATTAATTATTCTAGTTTGCCTCACTGTTAATATGTTTTTGCTTTGCGTTAGTCGTTTGAGTCTCGATTTCATGTTTAGTGTTTCTGATTTTGTTTTTGTTTAAGATCGTGAGTTTCATGAATGTCTTCATTGATCAGTGCATCATTTTGTTAATTTTAGTCATTAGGTTCTGGTATTCTCTTAGTTGATTATTAGTTATGTTGTTGAGTATAGTTATGTGTCTTTCTATCTTAGTTTGGTTTGAATCACATGGTAAGTACTGATTTTGTAAAAAGCTGAAGAGTAGACCAGTAATCATGTATTAGGGTACATTAGAAACTTACTTCTAGTGTTAAGGTGGTTGAAATACTCCCTTTTACCCCATGCTTCTGCCAAAGTTGTTGAAGGACTATCCTTTCCCCTTTTGAACAGTTTTTAGCACACAAAAGTGAGTCTTTTGAGTAGTTTTTTGGTGAACAAAAGTAGGTCCTTTTGGGCAGACTTTTGGTGGACCAAAAGCTGTCCACAAGTGACTTTCTTTATTTACTTAAGGGATGCTCCTTTCATATTTTAAGAACACAGAGAAAACATCTTTACAGTCTAAAAGAACGAAAAGTGTGAGAACTTTGAGTGATTTTTCGGAGAGTAAAAAATCTTCCAGGATATACATAGTTCTTGAAGTCATTTTTAGTTTCTTTATCCTTCGAAAGTTGTTGCTTTTCTGGTTTTCATTAACTTCCCGGTTTCCACTGTCTCTTTACGACTGTTGTTGTTCTATTTTGGCTGCTATTTCTCCTGCTTTTCCTGCTGTCTTTGATGTTAAATTTCTGCTACTGTACTGCTGTATTTCAGCATTTCAGGTAATTCTTCATCACTTTGTAATGCATATTTTTAATAGCAATTGGTGAAGATTTGAGCATCTTTAGATTTATTTGAAGCATCTTCAAGGAAATTTGCAATATGGATGGATGTTGAGATTTCAATCTTGAAATCAGGCTTGGGATCATAATGTTAAATATTTGACTTTTCCTTGTTAGACTTCGAGTAATATTTCATGACAATCTTGATCATGTTGTAGAAAAGGAAAATATCAAAGCTTAATGAATATTTTTTGTAAATGGACAGAATGTGTTAGTCTTTTTTGTGTGTGTGAAAAAGAACCATGTTTGGTGTAGGTTCTTTAGCCTTCTTTTTGTTGGAAGTTTTATTGGAAGTATATTTTCAAAATCTCCTTAATGATCCATTTTATTGCTCCACTATAGCAGTAAATATTTGTTCCTTTCTTGACTTTCATACTTATGTTATTGGCTCTTTTAGTAAAGTTTTTTAGGCTTTGTGAAAGTTGAAGTTTACTTAAGATACAAAAACAGTATAGGTTGCTTGGTCAGTTGTTAAGATTAGGGTTGTTAGTTGAATGTTTGAAATTCGTAGGATTGGGACAACAAGAACAAGATCCCAATGAGCTAACTTGTTGGCCCATTCTCGTTCAAGGCAAGCTAGCACACCCCTTTAACATGAAGTTGCTTCATTTTCTTTAAATAATAGTTGGCCCAATGCCAATTAATGAGTTGGGGCCCATATTTTCCTCAAATAAGCTGCTAGCCCAATATATATGTAGCAACTAATAAACATCTCATTGCCCATAATACCATAGTTGGAGTTAATCTTTAATTGTTAGTTTAGTGAGACTAATTCTTAAAATTTGAATCTTTTGTAGTAATTACTTATTAAAAAAAAGAGATTCTTTTTATAGTTAAACTAAATTAATCACTCGATCACAAATATTCATGACTAACAAAGAGGCTTGAAGATAAATATTTCGTCTTAACCAATGTCGGGAAGACCCGCTTCAGAATAAAGACATAAATAAAATGGCAAAGTCGTGTTTCAATTCTTTCAAATAAATTAAAATTTTGTTATTTTCTTAACTTCGAGTAGGCTCCAATTTTAGGTACGACGCACGAACTAAGGTCGGGGATACTCATCTTGGTTAGTGTCAGCTAGGGTCGGGGATACTCGTCCTAGCTTGAGATCAATGATGTTATCAACAATAAAGGCGGACATAGGCAAAACATGAAAATCAAATAAAGCATAGTTTATTCAAAATTAATCTAAAACCAAATGTAGTCAATAAAGTGACTGTGTTAGAACCACAGGACTCGGGGAATGCCTTATACCTTCTCCCCCTTCAACAAAATTTCTTACCTGGACTTTGTTTTCGCAGACCAATAATAAAAGAGTCAAATCTTCCTTTGACTAGGGATTCAAATAAAAGGTGACTTGGAAAACCCAAAATCAATTCCAAGTGGTGACTCTGTAAATAAAATAATCCCTACTCAAATTTGTCACTTTAATTGAAAAAACTCTTGAACCCACAATCCACAATAACACATATTTTCTTTTGCGGGGGTAAAAAGGAGTATGACAGCTCTGGCGACTCTGCTAGGGAATATTCAAGAATTCGAGCATGTACATTGATTTTATTTGGATTTACTAATTTTGTATATAACTGTGATCTATTTGTGTCTAATGTGTTAATTGCCTGCTCTTTATCGCTTTGATATTGTTGAAATGTATTATAAATTGTCTTCTTGCACACGCCCTCTAAGTCTTCTAAATAAAATCTCGGGAATCGCGGATAAGCGCCCCATTCTTTTTTGAGATTAAGCCGGTGGGCATGGGCTCCCGATGAAGGATTATTAGTCACCCATATTTAAGAACAGGGAGGGTCCAGTAGTTAAGCCGGAGAAGTGTTGCTCCCGGTACGCAATACTGGTTATCTTTATGTAATTCTTGTTATTGAGTCTTGTATCAAAAAAAATTGAAAATCAATGAAAAAGATGTTGTAACCAAACAGATGTTTGTTTTGTTAAAAAAATGACAACTGGTTGTGTCCCTGAACTACGTAATGATCTGATTCGTACGACGACATGATACGTAGGCAACCTCCAAAAGGTTCTATCAAAATATTTCAATGAGTTTAAAATGAGGGGAAAAAATGAGGAGAGTGAAAAGAAAAGCGAAAAAAAATGAGAAAGAGAGAGAAAAAAATAAAATAATTGAGAGCGTTAATAAGCAGCAGCTTATAAGCCGGTATGAAACATGAAGCCTTCCAAAAGCATGTTAGAAATGGTGACAATGTTAGGAACATGGAATATTACGTGTGATTCATATATGTAAAATGCTTAACCCTAACACGTTTGTTGTCTCTTATATAGTAAGCTTAAGTTGGTTGGTTTGTGGTGAATCTGGAAACACATCATTACTTCACCAGATCTAAAGGAAAGGTACCGATGGCTAATAATGATGAAATAGAGTTGGTCAATGACGACCCCCATGGCCAGTCAGTTGAGCAAGAGTTGAAGGAAGTAAGAAGATTAAAACAAAAACTGTTTGATGTATATCAGGCTTGGGTCTCCGGTCAGCCTCCGCCTCAGGGTCCCTCAGAAGGAACTTCCACCATACCCTTGAATACTCAACCACCGCTCCATGCAACGAGCAATCACATTCTACCACCAAGGAATGTGCCAAACTACGGCTTCCATGCCGCCCCTGGTACCTCTAACGTGCGACCTCTAGCCGCACCGGTCAGGAACACCCCTCTTGTTGTGTCTGGAGCACCGGTAAATATACAATCCTGCCACCAGCTCCTGTGACGAGGCCAAACAACTAGTCACTATCTCATGCTTACGATAGCCAATACAACTCTCCAAATATGGATTTCAAGGTCTCGGCTTCATACAATTAGACTCCTCAGTACGAGTCACCAATGGAAAATGAAAAGCTTGCAAAGAAGGGCGAGCCAGGTGAAATGGCCAGGAAAATGAAAAGTCTTGAACAGAACATAAATAACATAGAGAGACTAGGTGGTCAGAAAAGTGTATCGTTCAGTGATCTATGCATGTTCCCTCACATACATTTACCACCAGGGCTCAAGACCCCAAAATTTGAGAAGTATGATGGACACGGCAACCCTATTTCCCACTTGACAAGGTACTGCAACCAGCTGAGGGGTGCAGGTGGAAAAGAAGAATTACTGATGGCTTATTTGGGGAAAGTCTTGTGGGGGTAGCCTCTGAATGGTTCATTGACCAAGATATCTCTCACTGGCATGTCTGGGACGACATGGCTCATGCCTTCGTCAAACAATTCCAGTTCAACATAGATATTGCACAAGATCAAAATTCCCTGTCCAATATGAAGAAAAAGCCGACTGAAAGCTTTAGGGAGTATGCAATCAAGTGGTGGGTTCAAGCGGCTAGAGTCAAGCCACCCATAGATAACCACGAGTTGATCACTGTTTTTCTGGAGGCTCAAGGGCCTGATTACTTTCAGAACATGATGTCTGCAATGGGTAGACCTTTTGCAGAAGCAATAAAAATAGGGGAGATGGTCGAAAGTGTCCTAAAGGCTGGAAGAGTTGTAAGTCAAGCTGCTCTCAAAGCCATTACCCAAGCTGTCCAAAATAGGTCAGGAAGCTTGGCAAATAGAAAGAAGAGAGATGAAGGGTCCATGATGACTTCGGGATCCAGGGAAGTTCAAAGAGGGGCATCGCACCCTTATGTGCAAGTTCATCAGGGGAAATCCAGATACCCTCAACATTATTATCCTCCGACAATTCCTCAATACTCTATGGGCCAACCACAGTATACAGTGTTCAATGCTCAATCTTATGCTCGGCCTCCCAATCAGCAAGTACGAGCACCAACTCCAAGGATCCCCCGACCTCAAATGCAAAAAAATTTCGGGCACCCTAAAATGATCGTCCCAGACAGGATTATGGTCGAGAGCAGCGGCCGGCGGAAAAATTCACTCCATAGGCTGAATCATACTCTAGTATATTCCAGAAGCTAAAGCAAATAGGCGTGATTGGACACATCGGTCCCCACCATATGCATCCTGATTCACATGGATTTCAAGAAAATTTTAGATGTGAATATCATTCAGCTGCCCCGGGGCATAGCACTGATGACTGTTGGACTCTGAAAAGAGCCATAGAAAGACTAATTGCTGAAAAATTGATTGTAGTGACAAATGATGAGGACCTTCCTAATGTGACCAACAACCCCTTGTCAGTACACAATGATGTTCACTTTGTGGGAATGATTGGCCGAGATCAAGAATACAAACTGACTAGTCGAGCAGAAATAAAAGCAGGAATGATTCAAGAGGGAAAAAAACTGGAAGTCAATCCAAGCCGAGATGTGTCGTTGATCCTGAAAGGCGCCCTGAGCTTAGAAAAGGTAACTTTATTTGTTCCCAAGGTCTCGATATTGGAAGTTCGCTCCAATGTTCCAAGCCCAAGTTTGTATGTCCTTGGAGGCTACCCCAACACAAAGAAGAATCAGGGTGGTACAGAGGGTATAATAGAGCCAATCACAATCAAACTTGTCATGCAACCCCCTGTGACAAACACGAAAACCATTCCTTGGAAATACAACAAAATTGTGATGACTTACAACGACAAGGAAATCATAGAAGAAGTGGGGGAAACTAGAGGTTTGGCTTGATCGGGGAGTTGTTACACTTCAGAAGAGTTGATGAAGTCAAAGAAAATCAGAGAAGGACAATTACCAATAAAGAAATCGTTCACTGAAGAAGAGACATAAGAGTTTTTGAAAAAGATGAACGTTCAGGATTACTCAATCATTGACCAGCTGAGAAAGACTCATGCCCAAAATTTTCTCTACTGTCTCTGCTCATACATTCAAAAGAGCATGCTCGTGTGCTAATCAAGATTCTGAACGAGGCACATGTCTCAGAGAAGACCACAGTGAATCAGTTAGAGAAGATGGCCAAAATATCTTTTGAGGTGAACAGAATCACCTTTATTGATGATGAACTCCCCGAAGAAGAAGTCGAGCACAACATGTCCTTACACTTGACTGTTAAATGTGAGGGGCACTACGTAAAGCGAGTCATGGTTGATGGAGGCTCTAGAGTATATCTATGACCTTTCTCCACCTTACAAAGCATGAATATCAATATAGACAGAATCCGACCCAGCAATGTACGCATCTGAGCTTTTGATGGCTCAGTGAGAGATACAATTGGGGAGAACAACCTCACCATGACGATTGGGTCGGTTGACTTTGAAATTGTCGTCCAAGTAGTGGACATGGATACTTCTTATAACTTTCTTCTTGGAAGGCCATGGATCCATACAGACCAAGAGGCGCCATCCACCTTGCATCAGATGCTCAAATTCAAACATAACAGGCAAGATATTATTGTTCATGTGGAAGACAAGTCATCCATTTATAAAGACCTGTTAATCCCCTGTATTGAGGCCAAGGAAGGGTGTGAGTCTATTGTCTATTAGGCTTTTGAAGTGGTTGTTGTGGACCATGTTGAGGAAGGAAAGCCCATTCTGCATCCTCGTCTTTTTTCCACATCTGTAATGGTGGCTGCACTTATGCTGAGACAAAGTTATGAGCCAGGAAAAGGCTTGGGGGAATCGTTGCACGGAATTTTGGAGCCCATTTCTCCGTCAGTAACTAGGGTACTATTGGTTTAGGCTTCAGGACAACACAAGCAGATGAAGAGAAAGCCAAGCACCGCAAAAATCATGGATGGGTCTTGCAACAACCTATCTCTCACATTTTCTACACTTTTGTCAAGCCACGACTCCAAGAAAGTCAACATTCCTCGGTGTAGGAAAACATTGATGAAATTTTTCATGGACTCAGCCAGATGTTTTCTGAAGTGAATATGATCCAGGATGGTGAAGGAACTAGTTGTGCCGATATGCAACTAATTGACCCAGAAACCATGCTCAACAATTGGGAAGAAACTCCTCTTCCCATAAGGAAGGAGTCTTGTTTTGTTAATGCCGACTTTAATAACATGACATGCATGTGGAATTCACGCCTAGATCTTAAAAAGCTGTCTCATTTTGAAATAATGCATCAAGAGGTAGAATATGACGAAGATGAGGTTGTTGAGGAAATAAAAAGAGAGTTGGAACAATTTGAAAACAAGCCTAAACCCAACCTCAATGAAATTGAGACCATTAATATTGGAAATCATGAAGATGTTAGAGAGACAAAGATAAGCATTCACACTGAAAAAACCCAGAGATGCCTTGATTCAACTTTAATTATAATATAGAGATGTGTTTGCTTGGTCTTATGATGACATGTCGGGTTTAAGTTCAGATCTAGTGGTTCATAAGCTTCCCACGTATCCTGATTTTCCACCAGTCCAACAAAAGCAACGAAAATTTAAAACAGACATGAGTGATAAAATCAAAGAGGAAATAATGAAACAATCGAGCGGCAATGTGGTCAGAGCTATCCGATACACCACCTGGGTGGAAAATGTTGTGCCTGTGCCAAAGAAGGATGGAAAAACTACAGTCTGTGTTAACTACAGAAACCTCAATAAAGCAAGTCCAAAGGATAATTTTCCTTTGCCAAGCATCCACATTCTCGTAGATAATTGCACAAAGCATGAGATAAAGTCGTTCGTGGATTGCTATAATGGGTACCACCAGGTTCTAATGGATGAGGATGATGTAGAAAAGACCTCTTTCACCACTCCATGGGGTACTTATTGTTACAGGGCCATGTCATTCGGTTTGAAGAATGCATGGGCAACTTACGTGAGGACCATGACCATCATTTTCCACGACATGATGCACAAAGAGATCAAAGTATATGTCGATGATGCCATCATAAAATCAAAGACACAGGATGATCATGTGCGCGATTTGAAAAAGTTCTTTGAACGGCCTCGAAGGTATGACCTTAAGCTTAATCCAGGCAATGATTATTACAAGCCATTGAGCACACACTTCCTATATGAAGAGGTCAAGGAAGTAGTTCCGGATGACAGCCACGTGTGGAAAATGTATTTTGATGGGGTTGTCGATATCAAAGGAGTTGGTATGGGGGAAATCCTTATCTCACCTATTGGACAACATTACCCTGCAACGGCCCGACTTCGATTCTTCTCTACCAATAATACGGAAAAATACGAAGCTTGTATCATGGGTCTGAAAATGGCCCTCAATCTGGATGTGCATGAACTATTGGTTATGAGAGATTCTGACTTGCTTATCCGGCAAGCCCAAGGCGAATGGGAGACTCGAGACATTAAGATTATTCCATACAGACATTGTGTGAAAGTCCTGAGCAAAAGATTCAAAAACATCGAGTTCAGGTACATTCCCAGGTTTCACAACGAGCTAGCTGACGCCTTGGCTACCTTAGCCTCGATGCTCCCTTATCCAGAAAACACTCATATTGATCCATTGGAAATCCAAGTTCGGAATCAGTACGGTTATTGAAACACTATTGATACAGAACCACATGGTGAACCATGGTATCATGACATAAAATGATTCCTGAAAACAAGGGAATACCCAAAGCATGCCAAGAGAGATAAAAAAAGAACTATAAGGCGGCTCGTCGGCAGTTTCTTCTTGAATGGGTAAATTTTGTACAAAAGGACCCCATATTTGAACTTGTTGAGATGCATAGTGTATTGGTAAAAAAGAGTTTCACATGTAAGCAAGCTTTTGACAACTCAGCCAGTCACGTGGACATTAGAAAACGCGACAGCTAGATGTGATTCCTTGAAGAGTTACGGAACAAAGAGGCACGATTCAGCAAACCCTCGAGCTTATTAGCCACGGGAAACTCAACCTGATCAAAACAAGGGAGAGGCACGGTCAGAATGAATCTAGACAAAGCTACGGACAGATTCAATGACCCATAATTGATTACTCGAACGTTATGTAACCGTACCCCAATTACCGGGATCCTTTGTAACGCCTCATTAATGTCATAATTAGTCATTAATGAGCAACCATAGCAAGAGTTGTACGTTATAGGAATCTCCTATATAAGGGAGGGGAATACAGCTTGTAAAGGCATCTGATTCTCGAATATAATTGACTTCACTTTTCTATATTTCTGAAATATTGTCTATTATTCATTTTTCTCTAATTCCTTGATTATCAGTAAACCGCGTTCATCTTAAAAATATCTTTAGTCAAAGGGTCTAATTCTTTGGTTAAACAAATTGGTTCCGCTACCGGGAATCTGATAA
>ML363495.1:0-49492 GCA_005239505.1 Nicotiana paniculata | reverse complement strand
AAATGACAACAAGTAGGAAACATGACTGAGTTCACAATTGTTCTAACAGGATAGTGGTAGAATTGTGTAAAATTACCCAAACATGGGAAAATACCCCTGGGGGTCTAAACAGGTCGGCACAAGGCCCCAAACATGGCTCACACCCCATAAACAAGTATAAACTCCCAAAACACAGGATATCATAAGGTTTCCAATCGAATACGCGACTTAATAGTCGCTATGAGATGGACCAAGTCACAATCCCTGTCGGTGCATGCAACCTAGCATGTGCGTCACCTCATTTATCAACACAATATCAAATAACGGGGTGTCATACCCTCAAGTTTAGAGCTACAATCGTTACTTACCTCAAAACAGCCCAAAAGCTACTCCGTGATGCGCTTGCCCCTCGAATTGGCTCCCAAATGCTCCGGTTCTAACCAAAACCGGATTAGCATCATCAATATACGCTAACGGAAACAAAACCCAATCAAAAGATACAATTTTTAATACAATTCTCGAAATTTGGCCAAACACGAGCCCTGGGCCCATGTCTCAGAAGTCGATAAAATTTACATCACTAGAATCCTTGTCCTCCCATGATTCTATACATACCAAGAACACTAAAATCGGACCATAATTGCCCACTCAAATCCGCAAAAGAAAATTCCAAATTCAATGCACCTTTCTTCCCCAAATTTAGGTTTAATTTCAACACTTTTCTTGTTTAATTACTTAGAAAACGATATAGAAACGAGTTATGAAGTTGGAAACCTTACCTCCAAGAGATACCCTTTGGTTTCTTCTTCAAACCCTCTTAGTTAGCTCTCAACCCGCTTGACAATGGAGGAATATGATGAAAAATTTCGCAACAATGGGTTTAAAACATTCTGCCCAGCATTTAAAATCCCTTCAGTGTGATCGCGACTCTAGCCACGCGATTGCGATGCACAGACCAGCCAACTCAAAGAGATCTCTTACCAATACACGCGATCGCACAGAACAACTCTTCACCCCACACACGCGCCTCAGAACCTCTACGCGATCGCACCAACACCCACGCGATGGTACTGCTTTACCTGACCAACCTATGCGATCGCAATCCTAACCACACGATCGCATAGAACAAAAATGCCTCCCCACTATTTTACTCTATGCGATCGCAGTGAAGAATTCACTGCTGCTAAAACACCAGAAAATAGCAGATTTCTTAAGGCCAAAAAGTGTGCGTTTGGGCATCTGAAATACACCCGAGGCCCCCGGGACCCCAACCAATCCTACCAACATACCCCATAACATCATTCAAACTCAGTCAAGCCTTTGAAATACCAAAAACAACATCAAAACACCAAAATTACATCAAATTCAAGCGTATGAACTTTGAAACTTCTAAATTTCGTCAATGATGCCGAAACCAACCAAAACACATCCGATTGACCTGAAAATTTGCACAGATATCGAAAATGACATTACAAACCTGCTCTAACTATTGGAATTCCATTCCGAACCCTATATCCTATTTCCACTACCGACCGCCAAAAACTAACTTCCGCCAATTCAAGCCTAATTCTACACCGGACATCAAAACATCATTACGAACACACGCCTAAGTCCCAAATTACCTAAAGAAGCTATATGAGCCAAGAAATACACTTTACGAGGTCGTTTACCAATAAAGTCAACTCCCAGTTGAGTTTTTCAACTATTAAGCTAGTTTAAGAGACTAAGTGTCTCAATTCTCACCACGACCTCTTCGAACCCGAACCAAACGACCCAACACAACATAGAGAGGCTAGGCAACATATGATAAACCAAAAATTGGGCTAATCTCATGGAACAACCGACCGGTTCATTACACATACTCGGTCCATTATTCGTACTGATGTCCTTTTGTTGGGAGAGTTGCGTTCATGCCTGAAGGTATAGACAATCAGTTTGACGAGCCCTTATAGTAGACGAGGTTAACATTCAGTGGAGGATCGATAAGACTCCACCTCATTCGGAGTGCAGCCGATCTGTGAGTCACCGTGTAAGAATTGTGCTACAGACTTATGGGTAGGCCAGTATCCTGTCCCGTTTGATGTCAAATACTCTTAGAGGCTTTATAAATAGAGGTTCAATTTATACTGTATGTCAGAGGCCCTGACGGCCCATATGTATTCATATTTTAAGAAAGATGGTTAATTGATACAATGTTTTCTCACTTATAGTTATACATTACGAGTTGTGGACATGTTGGACCACTTTCCAATAATAGCATAATAAGAAAGATATGTTACGTTGGTACTCGGTTGAGTAAGGCACCGGGTGCCCTTCGTGACCCTTCGGTTTGGGTCGTGACACCTGAAACTTAAACTACCCCTATTAAACCCTTTTCCTCATATTATCTGCTGTATATCTGAGTAGGTTGGTTTAAATGGTACAATACTTGGAAATATTGTTATATGAATCAACTCTGGGCTCCTTTATGGTTTCTGGGGTCGTATGGTGAATATGGCTCCTCATTAGAGGTCTGGATATGCTGTACGAGAATTACTGAAGGCCCAGACAGTGCTGGGTCTTTAATTTGGGCATGATGAGGGCCCATTGTCATTATTTGTATAACATTTTGTATCTTACTCATTATTGAGCCAGTAATAACGTTGTATAGATTATTGGGGTATTAGTAAAATGGGAAATATTTGAATATTTGCATACAAAATGCGTAGGTAATATGCCTATAGGACTTAGTGATTTGTTTGCCATACGTGCTATGCAATCACTATGTGCACTATAGCAATCATTCCATCAGGGGAAGCACATACATACACACGCATTGCCTGCTAGCAAACATGAATAAACAATGCAGCAATTATGTTTATTAGAAAATCTGCCTATAGGAACCTATTTGTCACGACCCAAACCGATGGGCCGCGATGGGCACCCGGTACCTTACCCAACTGAGTACCAACAAAATGTATTTTTTCATGCCATACTATCATAGATAACTGAGCTGGAAGGATGCAATGAGATACGTATAATACAACATGTGGTACCAACGTATACATAAGACATACGGTCTTTTAAGACCAAAATAACCACTGGTATACTGAACATAGGCCGACAAGGACATACAATCTTTTATGTACATGACATCTGTCTACAAGCCTCTAAGAATACATAACTTTCATAAAGGTCAGGGCAGAGTCCCTCCATACAAAACAATACACGTCTAATCATACTAACTAAACAAGGAACTCCGAAGCAAATGGAGTGCACCAACATCCTCCGCTGAGCTGATAACCTATTTGGAGGGCTCTTGACCTGTCTATCGGGACCTGCGGGCATGAAACGCAGCGTCCCCAGGGAAAAGGGACGTCAGTACAAATAATGTACTGAGTATGTAAGGCACATAAATAAGTACATAACAGACATGGAAGAAATAAAGATTAAATGACTCGACCTGTAAGTCTGGATATCTTTGTAATTCATGAAATAATTATAGTGACATGCATATGAATATGAATGTCCTGTCGTGCATAGGTACATGTTTCATAACATCATTAGGCCTCTAAGGGCATCCCATCATACATCTCGACCACTATGGGCAAAATCATCAACGTATACCAGCTGATCAGATAGTGGTGCGTATATAACGCCGTAACCTTTTCCCATATCCCATATACATATAATATACATATGTACGCGTATATAATTCTATCTGGTCATGGTTCAATGTACATGTAATTTAATGCAAAGAAAATACGTTAATAATATCAATATTTCTTTCGGATAAACTTTATAAACTGCGTATTATTCTAAGACCCATGAACAGAAGATATAATAATATGTCACATGGGGAATCAAGAACACAGAGCCCCTAGTATCTCTATGAATAGAGTCGTTTATGAAAATTGTGCGTTTGCTCGTTTCTTCTGTATATTTGGATCATGCCAAAAAGAAGAAGGGATAGCCTTAACATACCTGGAGTAGGGAAAAATCTGTACGATATTCTTGAGAAGGATTGCATAGTACTCCCTCAGAATTATAAAATCTCGTTGTTAATATGCTAAGAAACCTCATTGATCGAAGAAATTACGTTGTAGTGTTTTTTAAGAACTTTTACAAATTTGTAGCAATTTGTAACAAATCACCTTGCTAAAAACGTCACGTCTGATTTGTATTCTTTGAGAATGAAATGGTCTTTGTATTTAATATCCTAGAAATTGAAGTTAGCATCTGATTGTTAATTGTTGTTGTTGTAGTATGATGTTTTCAAATTTTTCCTCACTTTTGTTCTTTATGTAGCCTTTCTGAGTATATCATGATTTCCTCAAAATGGATTGATATCCATGGAAGAAAAGTTTGATGACTAATATGACTCCACCTTCTATGTGGAAATAGCTTAAGAAGGCAAGAGTCTCTTACTCCACTTGCTAAATTGACTAAATGAATTAATGTCCATGTGCCTACTAATTGAATGGACAAAAGGCATGAGTCACAATTTGATTAGGGCAGAAGCTTCCATGTGAGGGTGGGGTGGGGATTTTAATCTTATCCAATAAATAATTAATTAATTAATTAGGTAATATCCCACTACCCGATATTTAACCCATTGCTCGTATAATTAAAAATTATCTCAAATTACTCAGAATTCTACTTATTTTTAATACAGTTTATACATCATACAATAATGTTCATGGAGTACCTTGTGTGACACTAGTCTATAAACACCGGGTACGCTCGGACTGTATTATATCCCAAATCGACAACCTTTAACGAAACTCATTTTCTTCTATTTTCTTACCTTCTCTCCTTCACGAATTTATTCATCATGTGTTTGAAATAGTAAAATGCTTATAATCTCAAGAAAATCTCATCTTCGAGTCTACATCAATTAACTGAAGATGAAACTTTAACATACGAAAATGCGGGATGTAACGTCATTCCCCCTTTGGAGCATTCGTCCTCGAATGTTGACTGATGCACCTATCATTTTCATAACCTATGGCTCTTGCGAATACTTTAGTGCTCTCCTTGCCATCTAAGCAATTGTCTTGTGAATAAATCCAAAGGCCAGGGAATTCCCCCCTTTTGTCCTCTTTTCCACACCATGACTTATGATCGAAATCCTTCCAATCTCGTAATTGTTGCTACCTTTTATCATGCAGCCTCTACGATACTGACCTTGTAAGTGTGCCTATGTGACTCTTCTCTCCTTAGCCAATCTCTAGGCCTTACTTTATAAACATATACAGAGCTTAATAACATGTCTCTCTGAGCATCTATAGGTATACTGAAGTTCTTTGCTCTGTACTTTGTAGAACTTGCGGAGATTGCTATATCTTATATTATAGACCTGGTTATCCATTTGTATGAGTTTACTACAACAACGTAATTCATACTATACCACAACTCTTACTTCGATTTATCGTTATTGAGGTCTGCAACAAACTCCAGTTTACTCTCCTTGCTTATCCTTAAGACTGATGGTCTAATCTCATCTCATAATGTTGAAGTTTTATCCATCTATTATTGATTCACCTTAATGTTGATCCATCATCTACCACTGATAACTTGATCTCTTATGTAACACCACCGCTAGGGCTCGCGTCTCATCGGGGCATCTGGAGTAATTAGATTGATCCACCTAGGGGGTGATACTATACTTCCATAACCGTACTTTATAGCATCCCAATGTGACTCACCTTATGTGGGTATTTTAGTCCCTTAAAATTCATCAAATCCTCTTCAAGTCATTACTTAATCAAAGCCCAAATGTCATCCTTTATTTATCACAATCACACCCTCATTCTACTATAAGGCAGCATTCCATCTCTTCTAAATGCTACTAGTCTTAGACTCCTTTGAGTTCATTTAGGCTATACTGAGCTTTCTATAACTTAGAGGAACCATCAGCTCCCTTATTTTCACGGGCTTAATCCCGAGGACTTATCCATTTTCGTCACCTTCTCACTTTCCCTTTTCTTCTCCTTACTCTTGTCTTTCTAAAACCTTGTCTTTATATCATACTTTAGCTTGCGACCGATTACCTTATGCTTTTTTGGAACATCGAGATATTACATCGTCTCTAACTCTTCTTTTACTCTTTAATTAGATCTTTCGGTACTTAGAAGCCATAGGCTGGAAGGTATGCCACTGACGCTACTATCATTCCTGAATACTGAATCCCCGTGCTTCTAGCCTCTTATCCACAGTATGGACTATTCAAACTTTTTGCATTTGAGTACCTTGTACGTTGTTCACCTTTTCCTTACTTACTTTAAAATATTGCTTCGCATTCTTCTATCTCTTTCATAACCTCCCTACCACATAGGTATAATTTACTTCCACAACCTGAAGCTCTATTATAATCCTTACACCTTTGGTGCATACACAATCCGGTGGGTGCTTCATATTGACTTCTTATTAGGCTGGTACTCTTTAGTTGGCTCCATCGTAAAGCCGTTATAAAATATGGCTATTGTACCATATCTCTTATACCTCTGCTATTTAAGAGTGATCCTGAGGTCTATAATTCTCTTGGTCCACTCCTGTTTTACTTAGCCGATGTAACTCTTTAGTTTCCTCTTCTTTCTGATTAGCCTTTGTGTAGGCTTAAGCTATCTTCGATCTGCGGATCCTAGTATTAGTTATTACTTTATCCTTTCATAGACACTGAGGGATATCCATGATACAATTCTCTAACAATTCAATCCTTCATCTATGACCTGGCTCAATCCTTTCTTTTGATGTATACAAGAATCTTCTACGGCTGTATATGTTGCAGGTATAAAACTCCAAAATCATAAGTGCATTCATAACGTCACCAACTCGGGATCATTATCAAATAATTCCTTTCCTTCCTTATTAGCTCTACTTAACTTAAGCTATTACTTTTCCTGGTCTTTCTACCCTCTTGTTGCATGCATACATAGCTTATCTTAGTTCCCACGCATGCTAGAGTTTTCGTGCAACTCATATGATCTCAAATATTAATTTTAATTTTACTTCCCGTTCATTGTCCACGGTAGGTGCCATTTTTCTTTGGAGTGCTTACAATGTTGTTGTGAGACTGTTGTTACACGACCATTTCCTCTTTAGGTTATTGTGCTTAGGTTGAAGCCTCCTTCCTTATTTCCTCAGCTCGTCTTTCGCTGTAATACTTAGGGATAACCCTTGACTCTTGTAAATCTGTGAGCTTATTATGTACCTTTCGATATCCTTCCTTACCTATAATTATTCGTAGTTTCTTACCTCCATGCCCTTGTGCTTGTAGGGTTGCTTCTGAACCGATATTTTGACTGTCTTCCCAGTGGCACTCTCTTTTATTCTCGTAACATTTATACGGTACCTTTAACTACCCCGAATCCTATCTTAATATATCTCAAGTATTATAATGCCATTACTGCAAGGCCGAATTCTCCATGTTGGGGTTCACTATATTTATCTTGCACGATCTGTTGATTTGTATGTATCCTCTTGTCTAGCCATAACTACGCTCTTCCTGAATCAACTGCTAACTATTTGTTGGCCCATCCTCATTTTAATATTGTCGCTTAATATTTCTTGGGTTATTTCATTTGTTCCCACTTACGTCTCACACTGGCTCCTTATCTATCAATAACATCCCAGAAAGGAACCCTTACTTCCTCTCCTTTACGTCGTTCTTGCATAACTCGTAGCATATCTGTAGGGTTTGAATAAGTGAAATCTCATTCCTCTCTCATTTTTATCGCATTCCTCCTTTACCATTCCATAATTACTAGAACTACTTAATTCTGACTTAATGCCACATCATTCCATATTCCCCCTTTTAGGGGAGTACTGAGATTTAGCGCTATGACGATCTACTTATAGATGTTTTACCTCTTCATATTTATCGTCTTTTCATATCATTGATGATCCTTAATTGCCTTGAGGTAATCCTTCTGCACCGAGGATGATGAAATTCCTTACTCACGAGGGTGTCACATAGTGTATCTGGCACATACAGCCCTTTAAGCTTAACTTTGCTTGCATTGCTTGCTTTAGGGAAGCGTCATTCTGAATGACCATTCTCTGAATTTGTCATGAATCTTCTTCTGTTGTTCATTCCATTATTGCCGGAATACAATCTAAAATCCTCATGATGTCGACCATTATCAAATCACTCAGCCCCTAATCCAGGTTTAGTTTATCTTGTTTACCAGCCCATACTGATTTCTATTACTCTGGAACTCTAGCTTTTCCTTCTGGTAGTCGCGTTGGAGTCTCGTAGTTATTTCTCGAAATGAGGATATGACTTTATGATCTAACTCTTTTCTTTCCTCAAGGCTTGTTACCTCTCTTATTTTCCTTTTCTTGACTATAGACTCTATAATAGTGTCATCTTTTGGCCTACCGTCGTCATCCATGTATCCCATCTTAGTCTTAATGCTTTATTAGCTCTCTTCTTATTTCCTGCTAACATTTCTGTTTATCACTTTATTCTGAAAACTTCAACAAGATATTCTTTTGCTTTTATCTCCTAGCATTATCTCTCTACTAGGGATGGGAGCCATACTAAGATAATATTTATCTCTTCCAGACTTCCAGTTCCCATCTTTGTAGTACTCATATCTAGCTATAGTATTTTAGGGTGCATCATCTGGGTGTCTCACAAAGAGATCTATTAGAAAATTAGCTATCCTTCGTAAATGGCAACTAACGCAAACAATCTCTTCACCATTTTGGGTTACTCTATCCCATCCAGATCCTGCTATCCTCTCCTTCTCTTATACTACTTCTGTTAATTTCCAAAGGATATAAGTGAGATCGGTGTTTCCATTTGTACGTACCTCTGTTACAACTTAAGGTAACTCAAAATTCTTATATCCCTTCCTGAATGGTAAATAATGATAATCTTTATTAACTGGGTACCTCATACCCTTCTTCACCTTGCTGAAACTTGTGTCTACCTTCTGATTCTGTTATTCCTTTTTACTATAAGAGTGGATAAGTATTCTCACCTTAAAACTCTTTATCAAGAACCTTACACCTTTTAGTACCCGCATGGTCTACTAAAGATCTCACATTTAATCATCATAAGCATGATGCAATATCGAGTTCCTCTGACTCAATACTTCCACAACTATATCTCTTCCCGACCGTCTTTCTGGATGTAGACATCGTTGTATTACAAATAAGATAGAGTTTAGTAAATTGAGTTCTTAACTTAAGCTCTACCACACAATCTAGAGTAAGAAGAAAGATTGACAGTCCTACATGCCCTGTAGCCTCCTTCTTATAAGTGTGGTTCACGGCACACCTATAAACAAGACTCTACTAGACACGGCTTGTAGACTCCCTAGGACAGAACTGCTCTTATACCACTTTTGTCACGACCCAACCGATGGGCCGCTACGGGCACCCAGTACCATACCCAATCGAGTACCAACATAACATATCTTTTCATGTCATACTATCATAGATAACTGAGCTGGAAGGCTACTGTGAGATAAGTAGAATACAACATGTGATACCAACTTATACATAAGATATACGGGCCTATAAGACCAAAATAACCACTTGTATACTGAACATAGGCCGACAAGACAATACAATATTTTACGGACATGAAATCTATCTAAAAGCCTCTAAGAACACATAACTTTCATAGATCTTGGGACAAAGTCCCGCCATACCAAACAATACGCGTCTAAATCGTACTAACCAAATAAGCAACTCCGAAGCAAATAGAGCATACCAACATCTTCCGCTGAGTTGGTAGCCTATTTGGAGGGCTCTTGACCTGTCTATCGGGACCTGCGGGCATGAAACAGAGCGTCCCCAGGAAAAGAGACGTTTGTACCAATAATGTACCGAGTATGTAAGACACATAAATAAGTACATAACATAAAGAAATATAGAGTAAATGACTCGACCTGTAAGTCTGGATATCTCTGTAATTCATGAAATAATTATAGTGTCATGCATATGCGTATTAATGTCATGTCGTGCATAGGTACATGTTTCATAACATCATCCGGCCTCTAAGGGCATCCCATCATATCATCTCGGCCAGTGTGGGCAAAATTATCAACGTATATCAACTGATCAGGTGGTGGTGCATATATAATGCCGTAACCTTTTTCCATATCCCATATACATATAATATACATATATACGCGTATATAACGCCATCTGGTCATGGGTCAATGTACATGTAAATGAATGCAATGAAACTATGTTAATATTCTCAATATTCCTTTCGAATAAACTTTATCAACTACGTATTGTTCTGAGACCCATGAACAGAAGATATAATAATATGTCACATGGGGAATCAAGAACACAGAGACCCCTAGTATCTCTATGAATATAGTCATTTCTGAAAATTGTGTGTTTGCTCATTTCTTCTATATAATTTGGATCATGCCAAAAAGAAAGAAGGGATAGTGTCATGACCCAAATTCCCAACCCTCGGGATCGTGATGGCGCCTAACACCACACTTGCTAGGCAAGCCAATGTTAGAACTTAACTAACCATTTTCTTTTAAAAATTTCTTAAACATGAATAAAAAATTCAAAATTGAATACTGAATAGAATATTTTCCAATAAATAACTTCCTGAATAATAACCGAATAAATAAACTGAACCACAAACTAAATATATACTATATAACTACCTAGGGTTTGGTGTCACAATTCACGAACTACTAAAAAGTACTACAAATAAATGGGCTGAAAGAAATATGTATATGTTTTGAATGAAATAAAATACTATCTAAATAAGTAAGGGAAAACTCCAGGAATCTGCGGACACCAGCAGATCTACCTCGTGTCTCCGTGTAAAAACTCAACTATGCTCAAAGAATCAGCTCTGACCGGTACCTGGATCTGCACAAGAAGTGCAGAGTGCAGTATCAGTACAACTGATCCCATGTATTGAGTAAGTGTCGAGCCTAACCTCGGCGAAGTAGTGACGAGGCTTGGACAGGACACCACATAAAACCTGGACATCTATAAACATACTAGCAGCAATAATAGCAATTAAAGAGTTAACATTATATCCAATAATGAGAAGGGATCATGCTATAGGGAATCTAACATAAGGTGAGAGAAAAACAACAAGACAACAATAAACAGTAATCAACAATAATTTAATGAAACAAGAATAGAAAAGGAACTCGCACGGCACCACCCTTCGTGCTTTTACTCTCATCCTCCCCATATCATAAATAAGCGTACACGACATCACCCTTCATGCTTTTACTCTCACAATGTATTTCATTCCGACACGACATTATCCTTCGTGATTTTACTCTCACAATATATTTTATTCAGGCACGGCATCACCTTTCGTGCTTTACACTCTTCCTCACAATAGAATATATTTGGATAATGCACGACATCACCCTTCGTGCTTTACACTCCTCCTTACCAATCACAGAATCATTAACAACATACAAAGAGGGATTTTACAGGAAATCAATATTTTCTCATAGTTTCTATTTTCATTTATCATTTCAATATTCACAATATTATACATCATGGTGGAACCAGGTACCAAACTTCCAACATTTCAACAACAACGATAATCACAAGTAATAGGCTTTACAACTACCAAAATAACAAGAATTTACTTTAACTCGCATGTTATGACCCTAACACAATGTATAGGTACTCTTCACCTCACATATACATTGGATTTAGGAACAAAACAAGTAACAAGTTGTCACACAATACCTCCCTCAAGCTAGGTTAGACACAACACTTACCTCGAATTCACAGGCCACTCACTACTCAAGCAATGTTTTTCCTTTGGAGTCGGGCTTCAAATCCCTCATATATAATCATAACTAGTTCAATATAATTAATTAGTGCTAAAGGAACAAACTTTACTGAAAAATATGGTTTTCCTAATGTTTCTAAAAAAAAGTTAAAAACCGACCCCGGGCCCGCTTGGTCCAAACTCGGGGTTCGGACCAAATTATGTTTACCCATTCACCCCCGAGCCCGAGTATGTAATTCATTTCGAAATCTGACCCCAATTCGAGGTCAAAATTTAAAATTTACAAAATTCTCTAATTCTACCCAAACCCCCAATTTCTACCATGAAAATTCTTGATTTCTTGATTGAAAAGTTATGAAAAACATTGGGTAATTGAAAGAGAAGAGTTTAGAATCGTTTATCAACAGTTTGAGGATGAACTTGTAGGTTGAAAATCTCCTCTAGGTCTTTTTAGTTCGAAATATGAAGAAAATAGGTTTTGCCCGTGTTAAAATCGTTATTAAATCGCTGGACAGGCCTTCATCGCGTTCGTGATGGGCCTTTCGCACTCGCGTAGAGTCTGGCCCAATGGCCTTCGCGTTAGCAGAGCTGAGGACGCGTTCGTGGAGCTTTACTCCAGATGGCCATCACGATCGCGGCCCAATGGACGTGCTCACATAGGAGAAATGCGAGCCCCCTCCCCCAGGCCCATTACTCTCCGCATTCGTGATAGCCTGGTCGTGTTCGCGCAGGGCAATCCCCCCAGGTTATGCGTTCACGTAGCAAAAAACGACCCCCAACAAATTTACTCTACACGATTGCATGTGAAGCTTCACGATCGCGGTGAAGAATGACTCAGTGCAGTAGAAATAGATTTACGGTAGTTATTTCCAAGTTCAAAACGCCCCGAAACCTACCCAAAACTCACCCGAGCGCGGCCCGGGTTATGCGTTCACGCAGCAAAAAACGACCCCCAACAAATTTACTCTACACGGTCGCATGTGAAGCTTCACGATCGCGGTGAAGAATGACTCAGTGCAGTAGAAATAGATTTACGGTAGTTATTTCCAAGTTCAAAACGCCCCGAAACCTACCCAAAACTCACCCGAGCCCTCGGGTCTCTAAACCAAACATGCACATAAGTCTAAAAATATCATATGGACCTGCTCGAGCGATCAAATCATGATAATAACATCAAAAACTACAAATTTAACCTCAAAACTCAAGATTTCCTCAAGAACACTCAAATTTTTAACTTTTCAGCCATACGTCCAAATCACGTCAATTCAACTCTGATTCTCATCAAATTTCACAGATAAGACTTAAATATCATAAAACCCTGTACCGGGTTCTAGAACCAAAATACAAGCCCGATACCAATGAGTTCAAATATTAATTCATTTCTTTATTTCCTTAAAAATCCAGCATAACAATTTTCTTCAAAAATTGATTTCTAAAGCTAGTGACCTCGGTATTCAATTCCGGGCATGTTCCCAAGTCCCATATTTCATTTCAGAATTCCCGGGATCATCGGAACACGGATCCGAGTCCTTTTACTCAAAATGTTGAACAAAGTCGACTAAAACCAAATTTTAATTCCAAAAATTATTCTTTCTCATATTTTCACATAAAAAGCTTTCTGGTTTCACGCCCGGGCTGTGCACGCAAATCGAGGTAAATAAAATTAATCTTTTTAAGGCTAATGAGCCTGGAATGGAGTCTTAGCTTAAAAGATGACCCTTTGGGTCATCACAGATAGCCTTAACATACCTGGAGTAGGGAAAAATCCGTACGATATTCTTGAGAAGGATTGAACCGTACTCCCTCAAAATTACAAAATCCCGTTGTTAATGTGCTAAGAAACCTCATTGATTGAAGAAATTGTGTTGTGGTGTTTTGTAAGAATTTGTACGAATTTGTACGAATTTGTAGAAATTTGTAACGAATGACCTTACTAAAAACCTTACGTCTGATTTATATTCTTTGAGAATTAAATGGTATTTGTATATAAAATCCTAGAAAGTAAAGTTAGCATCTGATTGTTAATTATTAATGTTGTAGTATGAAGTTTTCAAATTTTTCCTCACTTTGGTTCTTTATGTAGCCTTTCTGAGTATATCATGATTTTGTCAAAATGGATTGATATCCATGGAAAACAAGTTTAATGACTAATATGACTCGACCTTCTACGTGTCAATAGCGTAAGAAGGCAAGAGTCACTTACTCCACTTGCTAAATTGACTAAATGAATTAATGTCCATGTGCCTACTAATTGAATGGACTAAAGGCATGAGTCACAATTTTATTAAGGCATAAGCTGCCACGTGGGGTAGAGTGGGAATTTTAATCTTATCCTATAATCAATTAACTAATTATTTAGGTAATATCCCACTACCCGGTAATTAACTCATTACCGGCATAATTAAAAATTATCTCAAATTACTTAAAATTCTACTTATTCTTAATACCCTTTATACATCATACTATTATGGTCATGGAGTACCTTGTGTGACACTAGTCTATAAACACCGGGAATTTTGGCTCGGACCGTATTATATCCCAAATCGACAACCTTTAACGAAACTCATCTTCTTCTATTTAATAATCTCAAGAAAATCTCATCCCCGAGTCTACGCCAATTAACTGAAGATGAAACTTTAACATACCAAAATGCGGGATGTAACACTCTTGTCACTGATTGTTCTTTCAATTCGCATCATTCACTAGAAATCATGCCTATACGATTCAAATTATTTTGTTTGGCGCTATTCATCTAGAAAATATGCCTATAAGTTAAAGATATGCCAATAAAATCAGCTTTAAGTACTAATGTTAGAAATCCTACCTATAGGGTATAACTACTCGCTATAATTTGTTAATGCTAAATCTCTCAAACACTGTTATTGTACGCTACTATTAGAGCATGAATAATGTTGGGAGTTTCCCAACGGATTTTTTTATCTTTGATTGTGTAGATCACCTAGGCTTATTCACATGTATGTTTAATAACTTGAAACCTGCAATTTCAATAATCAGCTTGTGACAGCGGTAACATCTTGCATATGAAACTACCCGCATTCTTTAATTCAAAGCCACCTAGAACTCATGTCTATAGGGCTTAAGGTTCTTAGTTCTGAAACCTCCTAACTTGAATATTTGTTTGTGTGCATTTGCTGTCTAAGTTTGGAGGTTAATGTGAGCCTCTAACTACCTTTACATGAAGTCTTATGTGTTTTTGTCTCTCTCTTAGATTTTCATTTTT
The DNA here is from genome assembly GCA_005239505.1 of Nicotiana paniculata. NCBI lineage: Eukaryota > Viridiplantae > Streptophyta > Magnoliopsida > Solanales > Solanaceae > Nicotiana > Nicotiana paniculata. The sequence goes on along the minus strand of ML363495.1, from coordinate 34,538 downwards.
AAGCAGCCTAGGTAAGGTCTAGAACCATCCAAATAGAGGTTCAAAACCTCCTGGACCATAGGTATGGGATGGTGTAACGATCCGACCGATCATTCCGCGAGATTAGCCCCATTTCCCCTGTTTCTACTTTATCATATGTTGCTTAGCCTATTTATGTTGTTTGGGGTTGGTTGGCTCGGGTTCGGAGTGGTCGTGGTTAGAACTGAGACACTTAGTCTCTTAAATTGGCTTAATAGTTGAAAAACTCACTAGGAGTTGACTTATTGGTAAACGACCTTAGAATGTAGATTTTATGGCTCGGATAGCTTCTTTAGGTGATTTGGGACTTGGGAGTGTGTTCGGAATTAAGTTTTGATGTCCGTTGTAGAATTAGGCTTGAATTGGCGAAAGTTAGTTTTTGACGATTTTCGGCCGGCATGGGAAAATAGGCTATCAGGGTCAGAATGAAATTCTGGAAGCTGGAGCAAGTTCGTAATGTCATTTTGGATACGTGTGCAAATTTTCAGGTCAATCAGATGTGTTTTGGATGGTTTCACATCCTTGGTGAAATTTAGAAATTTCAAAGTTCATAGGCTTGAATTTGATGTGATTTTGGTGTTTTTGCATTATTTTTGGTGTTTCGAAGGCTCGACTAAGTTTGAATGATGTTAGGGGACGTGTTGGTATATTTGGTTGGGGCCCCGAGGGGGCTCAGGATTGATTTCGGATGGTTAACGGAGGTTTGGACTTAGGAATTTGTAGCAAAGCTGCTGCTGGTGCCATTTTATTAGTGTGGCCACACCTGCGGATGGAGAGCCGCAGGTGTGATGATCGCAGGTGTGATGGCCGCAGGTACGATGGCCGCAAGTGCGATTGACGCATGTGCTTGGTCCTTGCGCAGGTGCAGAAGAGGGGGACCTGGCCAAAGAGTGAAGTTGCGGATGCCTGGTTGCGCGTGCGAGCCCGCAGGTGCGAGAAGAGGGCCCCATGTGTGGAAGTCCGGACTTAAATCATTTTTGCAGCTGCACACCTGGGACCGCTGGTGCGGGTCCACAGGTGCGGAAATCGCTGGGAAGGAATTATAAATATTTACCTCCATGAATTTTTGGAATTTCTTATCACTTTTGCATGCGGGTTGAGTCATTTTGAGAACAATTTGGAGAAGGATTTCGAGGGTCTTCGGTGGAGGTAAGTTTCTCGGACTAAAAACTCAATTCTGTTGCTTGGAATTAATGGATTAAATGGCATAAATTGGGGGTTTAGGGCTTGGGAAATTGAGACTTATAATTAAGGAATTTAGGGGTTGTTTGCGGTCGAATTTTTATACATTTTATATGTGTAGATTCAGGAAAGGATGAGGATTCATGTGATGCATATTTTATCGAATTTCGAGACGTGGGCCCGGGGCTTGGGTTTGGCCAATTTCGAGAATTGTGCCTAAAATGATAGTTTTCGATTGGGCCTTGTTCCTATAGCGTATATTGATGATGTTAATCTGGTTTTGGTTAGATTCGAAGCAGTCGGTGGCCAATTCGAGGGGCAAGAGCATCGCAGATTAGTATTTGGGTCGGGTTGAGGTAAGTAATTACCATAAATCTTGTCCTGAGGGTATGAAACCCCGAACATAGTATTTTCTAACTAGTTTTGGAGTTGCGCACATGCTGGATGATGAGTGTGTAGCATGCACTGATTTGGATTTGGACTTGGTCCTTTACGCGACAACTATTGAGTTGCGTATTTTACTCTAAATCATATGTTAAAAATTGTGTTCTAAACTATTGCTATATTTGGGCTATAAGACATGTTTGGGGCCTTGCACTGACTTGTTTAGACCCCTTGAGGGCTGTTTACTGCAATTTCCTCACTGTGTTGACTTATGATTTACACTCATTCATATTATGCTTAACTGTTTTCTAAACTCAGCCTTATTTACACTATTTGAGTTATAAAATGATGTTTTGGGTCGAGTACCCCTTCTTACTGATAGCCCGAGGGGCTTACTGAGAGTTTCTGACTGAGTGAGGCCGAGGGCCTGGTTGCGAGGATATGAGATGCCACGACGTGGCTTGATTTTAGTGCTTGAGATGAAGGTGCCCCTCCGGAGTTTGTACACACCCTAGTGAGCGCAGGTACCTACTGAGTGCGAGTGCCGAGTGACAAGTGATTGGGAGGCATGAGTAACAGTGAGGTTGCCCGAGGGGCTAATACTGAGTGATTGTGAGGTATGTTGAGTGATATTTTGCCCGAGGGGCGATTTATGATTCATGTTTTGGCCCGAGGGGCTATTTATGATTTATTTCATTTTACACTAAACTCTTCAGGTATTTTATTTCTAAAATTGTTGAAAAACACATTTTTCAAAGGATTTTACTGAAGTTGGCTTTTAAAGCATGTTCATTTCATATATATATATATATACTATTGGAAAGAAAGGTTGTGCTTAGTGTGTACTGATGATTTGATCTTATGTGTTTCTTACTACTTAGACTTGATTTATTTTCATTATTACTGAGTTGGCGTACTCACATTACTCCGTGCACCCCTGTGTGAAGATACAGGTGCTCGTGCCGATCGTTAGTCATCTATTTTCGTGCGGAGCCGGAGTTGGGACATAGAGGTAGATGCTTAGCGTCCACAACATCTCTGTTTCCCTTTCTTATTTTGTACTTACTTCTTCGTTCCGAGATTTTCTATTATGACAGTAGAAGTTTTGGTATTATCCTTAGATGCTCATGACATGTTGGCTCCGGAACTTGGGGATAGTCGTAGACTGTTTAGCTGTTTTGTTTTGCTTAAAAGATTCAAAAATTTATATACGTTTATAAATGTTGAAAATGAGTTGGAAATTTTGAAAAGAAACTGTAAATATTTGATTGTTGGCTAGCCTAGTTCCACAATAGGCGCCATCACGGCTGGTTTAGGATTTGGGGTCGTGACAAGTTGGTATTAGAGCCTAGGTTACATAGGACTCAATAGTGATGAGCAGGTTTAGTAGAGTCCCGCGGATGGGTGCATAGACGTCTGTACTTATCTTCGAGAGGCTGCAGAACCCTTAGGAACAATCTCATTTTTCTTTAATTCTGTCGTGCCATTTTTTTGATTCTGGAAATCTGAACTTCTGTTGTTTCATTCTCTCACAGATGGTGAGGACTCGCGCTACTCATCATGGTGACCAGCCACCAACTAGACCAGCGAGAGGTCGAGGCCGTGGTAGAGGTAGGGAAACAACCCGTACAGTAGCCGGGGCACCATTCAGGATCAGGTCCCAGCCGTAGATGCTCCAGCGGGACAGGCTCAAGCACCAGCAGTGCCTATTGTTATTCCAGGTCGTCAGAAGACCTTGGCTCAGATCTTGACCGTATGTACCACCCTTGCTCAGGAAGTTATTTCATCTTCTTCTGCTGCTACTTCTCAGGCGGGGGGAGGAAGCCAGACTCCAGCTTCCCGAACACCTGAGCAGGTTACTAAGGGCCTTCAGACACCGGGGGCGGTTCCAGCCCAGCCGGTTTCTCTTGTTCAGGACTTCGTGGTTCCAGCTATGCCAGATGATGAGCAGCGTAGGCTGGAGAGATTCAGTAGGCTTCAGCCTCCGACATTTAGTGGTGCTAAGGGCGAGAATGCCCTTTTTTGGATATGCGTCAGAGGATGCTTCGTACTGCTGAGATTCTGGAAACTAGTGGGGTCTCGTTTGCTACTTTTCAGTTTTCTGGGGCTCACATTACTCCCTGCACCCCTGTGTACAGATACAAGTGCTGGTACCGAGCATTAGTCATCTATTTTCGTGCGGAGTCGGGACATAGAGGTAGTTGTTCAGCGTCTGCAACATCTCTGTTTCCCTTTCTTATTTTTTACTTAGTTCTTCATTTCGAGATTTTGTATTTTGACAATATAATTTTTGGTATTATCCTTGGATGCTCATGAGATGTTGGCTCCGAATCTTGGGGATAGTTGTAGACTGTTTAGCTATTTTGTTTTGCTTAAAAGATTCAGAAATTTATATATGTTTATGAAATGTTGAAAATGAGTTGGAAATTTTGAAAAGAAACTGTAAATATGTGATTGTTGGCTAGCCTAGTTCCACAATAGGCGCCATCACGACCCGTTTAGGATTTGTGGTCGTGACAGATGGGTAGTGCACAACCTAGAATTGAAATAGAGCGCTTTAGGTAAAACAACTTTAACATAGTAATAGGGTAGCAGGAGATGATAGTCTTTGCCCGCTGGATAATATGAATAATTCCCTACCCTAAGGGAGTTGCGAAGTATTATTTATGTTTCACGGGGTGATCCTTTAGACTAAAAAACTTAGGACCCCCCTTCTTTCTTTCTTTCTAGTAGAATTGAAATAGTTGTACTTCTACATTCGCATTAAGATCTTTGTAATAAAATTCTTTCATTTCGTACGCTCTTTGCTTATTTAATAATGTAACCCACATAATTTATGTTCGGCCGAGACCCACAATTTCTCTTTAAGGTAGCTTGAGCCCTTACCCGATCTTTGGTGACGTTGACTAGTCAAACAGAGTTATTGCACAATAGGTGCCCTAACGAACCTTAAAATCGTTAGGTGACGACTCTTCTCTTTTAACACCCATTTAAAAGAGATGTCATATGTCGAAACCCGATTTCGCGAGAAAAAGGGGCGCGACACTACTTACGCTCCTCTACACCTTTAGCGTATGCCTGAATACGAGAAATATCCATGTCTGGATAAAGTGAGACCGACATACAATCATTAAGCAAGTATGGCTCTAACCTCATCATGAATCGGTGAACCCGATCCTCCATCTTAGATACAATAGTGGGAGCATACATAGCCAACGAATAAAACTAAATATTGTACTCCCGAACACTCATGTTACCATGCCGAAAGGTCAAAAACTTATGAACTCTGGCCCGTCTAAGCTCTAGTGGCAGATAATGACAAAGCAAAGCCTATAGAAACTCCTGCCATACTGCTGGAGGGGCATCCTCACCTCTAGACAATCCCTAGACTCGTACCAATAAACTGCAACATCTTGGAGTCTCTAGGAAGCTCGCTCAACTGACTCAGTCGTAGATGCCTTCATTACCCTTAAAGTCGTCTTTGTTATATTGATAAATACATGAGGGTCCTCATTTGGATCTGCTCCAGTGAATACCGGAGGGTCCAAATTAATGAAATCACGAACCCTCGCACTGACGGACCTATCTACATTACCAATACCTACCTCTTGAAGCCGAGCCTATGTGGCTACTATTCGATTTAATAGTTGAATAGCATCTCTCATCTCTTGACCCCCTGCATCTGGATGAGGAGCTAGATGTACAAGGGCGGGCGCTGGAGCTGGTGCCTCTCGGAGCTCTTCTGGAGAGGGAGGGGTATGTGAGGTCTGAGATGGAATCTCACTATGAGACTCTCCCTGAGCCCTAGTAACTCGTAGCACTCGACTAGTAGTCTCACTAGCGGCGGACTTGCCCTTTTCGACGGTTGTAGTCTTTGGAGGCATCGCTGAAAACATAACATATCGTTAGGATCATGAATTCTTATATCGCACGATCTAAGATAAGAAGAGAGAATAACATCATATATGTCTTGTAGCCTCCTGTCTATAAGTGTGGTGCAGAACACACCCATAAACAAGACTCTAGTAGACACTGTCTGTACACAACCCTAGGACAGAACTACTCTGATACCACTTTTGTCACGAGTCAAACTGATGGAACATGATGTGTGCCCGAGTTCTACCTGTTGAACACCCTTAAGCATACGTGCGGAATACGTAGGGTAAGCCAACAAGGATTCTATAGACAACTATATATCAAATTATACATCCTGTCTATAGACCTCTAACAGAATATACAACTGTAAAAAGGAAGGGATTGGGCCCCGTCATACCCTTATATGTATAAACATATTGTACCAAAATCAAAAGCGGCTCCGGATCAAATGGAGCACATCGATTTTTGCTGATCAAGGATCTTAAGAAGGGGACTGCCAGCTTGTCTACCGACACCTATGGACATGAAATTAGGCCCCCTGAAATAGGGCGTTAGTACGAATAATGTACTGAGTATGTAAGGCATGAAAATCAGTACATAAAAGACAGATGAAGCATGGAATAAAGAATTCCGCCTGTAAGTCTAAATAACTTTGTAAATCTGGAAACATTTATAATGTCATGCACGTGCATATAAATGTAGTGTCATGCATAAGTATAGGTGTAAATAACATCATCAAGCCTTTAACGTCTTCCCATAATATCATCTCGGCCACTGTGGGAAAAATTATCAACATATACCAGCTGATCAGGTGGTGGTGCAAATATAATGTCGTAACCTTTTCCAATATCCCATATACATATAATATACACGTATATAATGTCATCTGGTCATGGGTCAACGTACATGTATAAATGAATGCACTGCATAAAAAATATGTAATAAGATCAATATACCTTTCGGATAAACTTTATCAACTACGTATTATTCTGAGACCCATGAACAGAAGATATAATAATATGTCACATGGGGAATCAAGAACATAGACACCCCTAGTACATCTATGAAATGAGTCATTTATTAAAGTTGTGTGTTTGCTCATGTCATTTGTATTATTCCAAAACGAAAGAAGGGATAGACTTAACATACCTGAACAAATTCTCTTGACAATCCTCTAACACACGACAATCGCGATAAAACTCATGATGGCAACATCGGAATATGGAAAAATCCTTATGATATTCTTGAGAAAGATTGCACTGTACTCCCTTAAAATTGCAACATGTCATGTTGCTAAGATGCTAATAGATCTTGTTTGAATTTTGTTTCAAGAATATCTTGACAATCCCTCTAACAAACGACAATCGCGACAAAACTCATGATGGCAAGATCGGAGTATGGAAAAATCTGTATGATATTCTTGAGAAAGATTGCACCGTACTCCCCTAAAATTGCAACATCTCATGTTGCTAAGATGCTAAGAGATCTTGTTTGAATTTTCTTTCAAGAAAGTCACATTACTAATATTCTAAGATGAAAATTTTTGTTTGAATTTGCTGAAGCCTTATTTCTCATATTATAGAGAAATCAACATCTCTTTAAGTAAATTAGAGATGTATTTAAAGCTTGGTGGGTGTGGGCCCCACATATTAGATGACTAAGCCACATATTCTATAAATATGCCACCTATATACGAACTTAATAAGTCAAAATCTTTGGCTTTGTTGGCTGCCACATTAAGGGTTCCTTGGTCTTATCCAAGGTTCTTAATTAATTATTCACTAATTCTTAATTAACTTGTTAATTACCTTATTAACCAATTATTAACCAATTATTCATATAATTAAGAATTATCTCAATTTACTTAAAATACTACTTACTTTTAACACACTTTACATACCCTATTATCATGGTCATGTGGTACCTTGTATAGCACTAGTCCATAAATACCGGGATTATAGCTCGGACTAATTTTAATCCCAAATCGAAAACATTCAACGAAACTTATTTTCTTTGATTCTCTTACCATTAACCTCCACAACGCTTACTTATCCTCTATTATGAATAGCATAAATTCTTATCACCTCAAAAATAATCTCATCCCGGAGTCTACGTCGATTAACTTACAGCGAAACTTTTATGTATGAATTGCGGATATAACAAAGTCAAATTTGTCAACTCTTCCAACTTAAAGCTTCAGTTCAAGAAATTCATTGTCCCAAATCGATTTCTAATAACTTGAAAACCAAAACTGACGATTCACACAACTCATAATACATCAAGCGGAGATACTCGTGCCCTCGTACTACCGAGCGAAGTACAAATGCTCAAAATGACCGGTTGGGCCATTACAAGTTTGTGGTGTTGTGATAGAAGGATGGATCTCGAGATGCAGTTCATTTATCGCATCTTAGTTGTGCTTGGGTTTCACAGAATACGACGCTATCTGTCACCCCAGAATTTTAATTATGCACTTGACATGCTTGTGGCTGATATTCGTGCATTTCGTAAGTATAAGCGTCACAATGTGATGTCTGTATTTTATTCTTGATTGTTATGTGCGGATCGGGTCGCACGCATGCACGGGTATGTTTTTTGGATTAGGTTGCTCGGCGCAATAGTATCATGGTTGGATCTGCATGTCGCAACGGTATCATGTATGGATCGAGTTGCACACCGCAACAGTGAGATTTTAAATATAGTTCCCTATATCTATTATTGTGTGTTTTATTTCTCATCACCTAAGAAAGGTTCATAACGTCTCCTGGGTTGTTTTATTAGTTACGTGGGCTTCGTAATTCTTTTCCATAGTTCTCTTTTTCTTATGTATCACATTCGAGTTTTTATCTTGTTGGCACATTGTGGGCGTCATATGAGACTTTTGACAGTGTCTGAGATGGCTCATTTCCTGAGCGGCTTCTACTAGGCGATATGAGGTTATTGGACCTGGGATCAACGCGATCGGGTAAGGAGGGGCATATTAAAGAGAAAATATCATTATTCATTTCAGAATGAGGTAATGGTTTGAGAGACTCGATGATTTGTGATTAGGTAGGTGGTTATGAGTTTCTACACATCTCTTCCATCATGCCAGCACTGCGAGAGTTGGAATAGGGCTTATATATGTTATGAGGTATACTATGGGCTTCAGGTCAGTAGAAATTTCAGCTGTTGTGCTTGAGGGAGATTGCCTTGGGCTGGTGCATGGGTGATTTTATTGGAGGAGCATGGTCAAGTTGGGTTCAATGTCTGGTGATTGATACGGTGTTCGTGTGTTAGAATCTGGTATCGTGGAGAATCCTGTATGTTGGAATTTTGTTCTAAAGCTTGTTAGAGGGTTTTTTTATAGAGAGGGGCTCAAAGTATCTCATAGCTAACGTAAACTTTGCCATGAGAGTAGATCAACGAAGTTTATGATCATAAATAAAAGGCTAACCCTTCCCCCCCTTGCGGATCATTTCACTTGCATGACTTGTTCACTTTCCAGGTTACTCACTTCTGCTGATTCGGCAACCAGGAAAGACATGCTATCATATTGAAAATACTAATCAACATTTGTTCCCATTGCGATGCATTCTACGCCTGATCTACCGATCATTGCTACCAATAAATGATCTAGTAAGGGTTGTCGCTCCATTACTTCATGCATCCGGGAGGGGGGGTCTAGGTCTAAAGGAAACCTGGGGGTAGAAGTGGAGGCCCCAGTTGGCCATCCTTCAGTGTAGGACTATTTGCGGATAATAGTAGTTATGAAAATGACGAAGAGTTTGCCTAGCCAAAGCCCCAAAACGTGCCCCCTAATGGAGTGGAGGTAGTCCTTCCAGAGCCGGATCTTCTAGAACCCATCTCCTATGTTAGGTGGCCATAATATTTTTTTATGTTCTACTGCTCTTACGCTAGAATAAAAGGTTTTACACGAGCTCCCCTGTAGAATGACAGGGTTAAATCTGCAGGGTTCATGCAAATATAGAGGGCCCTTCCTTCCCCTGTTGGATGGATGTGCTCAATTGGGTTGTGGTGGAACGGGTAGGTGCACAAGGTGTTAAAAAAATATTTTGGACAACTCCGGAGAAGTTCTTAGCACGTTCGAGGAGGAGCGAATGTTTTAAGTGGGAGAGAATGTATCAACCCGACCGATTGTTTTGAGCTCTAGCACATCTTTCGGCGGTTTGAGGCCCTGAGTAGCTTCACTTAATTTGTTATGACTTGTAAATGTGGTCGGAATTGGACTTCGGGAAGTTTAGAGTGGATTCAGATGGAAATATACTAATTTCGGAGTTTAAGTTGGAACAATTGACTAAGGTTTGACTTCTGAGTAAAAGACCTCGAAATCGGGAGTTGAAGATTCCAACAGGTTTGTATGATGATTTCAGACTTGGGCGTATGTTTGGGTTGAGTATCGGGTCCTCCGTGAGAATTTTGGCGCTTATTATGGAAGGTTGGCATTTTGAAAGTTTAAGATTTCTTAAGTTTGGCTTGAGGCGGACGGCGGTGTTATCGATGTCCGTTTGGGATCCGAGCCTTAGAATAGGTTCGTATTGTGATTTATGACTTGTGCGCAAAGTTTGGCGTCATTCCGAAATGTGTTAGATGGGGCGATTTTTAGAGAGTTTCAAGCATATATTTTCATCTAGCAATACTAGGTAAGTGATTCCCACTTATTACAAGTTAAATACATGGTGTATACATGAGTTTAAACATGGAAATTAGTAGGAATTTGGGATTTTGGTGGAAAACCTAGAAGTTGTTTTTTTTAGATTTTGAGCACGAAATTGGACATGGAATTGAGAAGAAAATATATATTTGAGTTCATAACTTCATGGGTAATTATTATCTTCAAAAATATTCGAAATCCGGGCACATGGGCTCGAGGGTGACTTTATCGACTTTTCGAGTAGAGTTGGAAATTGTTAAAAATTGATTTATTATGAGTATTAGAGTATATATTTATGGACTTGCACATTAATTGACTAGTTTTGGAGCTCCGAACATCGATTTGAGGTGTTAGAGAGGCTTTGGAGCCGATTATGGAATTTCGGAGCGAGTTAAGTCTCTTGTCTAACTATGTGATAGGGAAACCACCCCTAGGTGATGTATATGATATATGTTACTTGTTGCGGGAGATACGTACGTGAGAGGTGACGGAAGCCTGTAGTTAGCTAGATTCATGTTATGGTCTAGGTAGACTTAGGTTCACACAATGCTATACTTGTACTATATGTGTTATCTTTGCTAGTTTAATTCCTTTATTTATCATTACGACTTGAGACTAGAACTTCGTAGAGTGATAGACTTTCCACTGTAAAGATTTGACGGGCTTCATGATTAGCCGTGGAATAATTATACTCTTCTTCAGAATTTCACTCGCGTTGTGCGTCTTTATCTAGTGGGGTCAAGGACCCGTCAAAGCTTCTTATTCTAATGGGATTGGTTTGTTCGCCTCGTAAGTGTAATAGATACATCTATTGTTTGTGTCTTTTGACCCTCAGCAGTGCGCACACTTTTATGGGATCAGGTCATTGGTGTCACGGCCCGAAATAGTGATGGCGCCTATCGTGGAACTAGGCAAGTCGACATTCTCAATATGCTTTCATTATATATAACAAATGTGAACCAAAACATTTAAATTTAACAGAAGGTTTACATAACCACGGGGTAAAGATCCAAAACTCAAGTGCGGAATAATAGCCTGACATCGGGGTGTCACTAAGTCATGAGCATCTAACAACAATCTCGAAATAGAACCTACTACAGTTTTTGCCAAAAGCCAAAATCAAGAGAAATTAGATGATAAGAAAGAGGAACAAGGATTGTGGATGCCGGCAGCTATCTCGTAAGTCTCCGAAGTCAGCTCGCACACGAAATCAGCGATCACTAGGACCGTACACACTTGGATCTGCACATGAAGTGTAGGGTGTAGCATGAGTACAACCAACTCAGCAAGTAACAGAATTGAATCAGGAACTAAGAAGCAGTGACGAGCTATGAAAATACAATTCATTTCAAAAGTTTTTAGTAAAGAGTGAACATGCTTTAAAATCCAGTAGTTTAAGTCAAAATCAGTTCGAGCTCAAGTAAATTAATATGAGTATTCCAGAAATTTCACAACAACAATAGATATCAACGATGTGCAATAATAAATAAGATCAAGTACAGCCTCTCAAGGAAAAAAATCACTCAACTCATCTCAACAGCTCATACTCTCGGCTCTCAGCCCTCAATACACACTCTCAATAGGTACATGCACTCACCGGGGGGTGTACAAACTCCGGAGGGGCTCCTACTGCTCAAGCGCTATATTGTTGCTGTGTGTAGCCCGACCCCATACTGCTCCAGCATGCAGCCCGATCCAATACTGCTTCAGCGCGCAGCCCGATCCAATATATATATATATATGGCCCGAAGACTTGTTGTGGCGTGCAGCCTGATCCAATACTGTTGCGGCGTGCAGCCCGATCCAATACTACTGTGGCGTACATCCCGATACAATATACCTCACATAGCTCCAGCCTATCGGGCTCACAAAATATCACAATAAGTAGCCCAAACGGAGAATACAACAAGTATCAACAAGAAATGAGAGAGAGTTGGGATATAAGACACAAGTAAGACGGCGACTCAGTACAAGACAACAATAAGCAGACATTTCAACAAGTACACACCTGTCGTGGGTCCCAACATTGATATCATATGGCCTACGCATGGTGTCTAACATGAAAGGCAGTTAATTACTGAAACAAGGAGAAACAAGTAATAACAATAGATTATTTGACTTTAAAGTCTCCCAGGACGGACCAAGTCTCAATCCCTCATGGTGCACGCTCACACGCCCGTCACCTAGCATGTGCTCAACCTCTAAATATTCCCATCATACAAATTCTCGGGGTTTCATACCCTTAAGACCAGATTTAAGACTGTTACTTACCTCAACAACATAGAAATCCTACTCCGAAATGCCCTTTCCTCTTGATTTGGCCTCCAAATGCCCCGAATCTAGCCACAAACAGTACAACACCATTAAAATAGGCTAAAGCGATCAATCCCACAAGAAAACTACTAAATTAGAAACAAAAATCTGAAATCGGCTAAACCTGCCCCCCAGGCCCACGTCTTGAAAACCGACGAAAATCAAAAAACCCGAAAGCACATTCACTCACAAGCCTAACTATATCAAATTTACTAAAATCCATCCTCAATTTCCCCTCCAAAACCCCCAAAGTTCACTCTCATAATTCCCAAGCCCTAAACCCCCAATTTTCACTTCAAAACCTCACTTATTAGGTGTAAAATCAATAGGAAAACACCATTACTAAATATAAATAGGCTCAAGGAACTTACCCTAGTGATAACCTCGAATTCCCTTTGAAAAGCTCCTAAAAAATCCTCAAAGTCCGAGTTCCAAAATGTGAAAATGGGGAAAAATCTTGAAGTCCTCTATTTATAGTTTTTACCCAGCCAAACAACACCTGCGGTCCTTTTATCTCTTTTTGCGACATCACACCTATGGATATTCTAGGTGCGGATCTAGCTTATACTCCCAGTTTCGCAACTGAGGTCAACTACTCCCATCTGTGGGCCCTGCCCGCTTCTGCGGTTCCTCCCCACTCAGGCCTTCTCCCCATCTGCGACTCCACATTCACATCTGTGTGCTCGTAGATGCGCTCATTCCTCTGCATATGTGCTTCCAGTCCAGCCCAGCCTTGGCCACACCTACGACCTCCTCCTCGCTTCTGCGGGGCCGCACCTGCGGGCTCCCTACCGCAGGTGCGAAACACTAAAACACCAAAAAATTCTGACAAGCCTAAGTCCAAAATTTCCTTTTGATGGGCATCTGAAACACCCCCGAGGCCCCTGGGACCTCAATGAAACCTACAAACAAGTCATATAACCCCATACGAACCTAGTCGAACCTTCGAATTACTCAAAGCATCATCAAAACACAAAATTACGCCTGGATTCAAGCCTAAGAACTTCTAAACTTCCGAATTCCACAAACATCATCGAAACCTATCGTACCATATCCAATTGACCTCAAATTTTACAAACAAGTCAAAAATGACACCACGAACCTACTCCAACTTCCAGAAATCCATTCGCTAATGACTCTACTGGCCGTTTTGAGTAATTGCGCCCAATTCAGCATTTTGAGGTCATGAGTAGCTTCACCCAATGTATTATGACTTGAGTTCATCATCGGTTTGAGTTTTTTGAGAAGTCTGGAAAGGATTTTTAGAAGTGACTTTCATTTGAGAAGCTTGAAGTTGAAAGAATTGACCAAGATTTGACTTTTGAGTATTTGACCTCGGATTGGAGTTTTGATGGTTTTGATAGACTCGGGTGGTAATTTTGTACTCAGACGTACGTTCGAATTTAGATTTGGAGGTCTGCAGGGTAAATTGAAGAATTTCGGTGAAGATTGAAAAAGTTAAAGTTTGGAAGATGGAGGGGTTTTACCAACAATTGATTTTTGTGATACCAGGGTCGAAATGCATTTTCGATAGTTAGAGCAGCTCCGTATTGTTATTTGGGAAGTGTCTGCAAAAATTGGCGTCATTACAGATTGGTTTGATTGGTTTCGGAATGAGTTCTCAAAGTTTGAAGATTTGGAAGTCCATAGCTCGATTTATGGAGCGATTTGTATTTTTTGGCGTGGTTGGATGTGATTTGAGACTCCGAGCAAGTCTTTGTTAGGTTATAGAACTTTCTTGTGTGTTTAGATGAGGTCCCGGGGGCCTCAGTTGTGTTTCGGATGGGCTTCGGGCCAACTTCTTCTATTTTGGATTACTGGTTTCTTGTGTTCTCCTTCGCGGTCACGTAGTTCCAGTCGCGATCGCGTAGTGTCCTGTCGATCTACCCCATTTTTCTTCATCGTGTTCGCATAGTACCATTCGCGATTGCAAAATTCTGCTTACTTATTCTTCGCGTTCGCATCTGATCCCACCCTTCGCGCAGTGAAAATTAGGAGTTGGGGGGTATTGATTATTTCTTCTTCGCATTTGCGTCATTCATCCCGCATTTGCGTAAGCTTCTGTCCATTGTTCACCGCGTTCGCATCCCTTCACTTTCATTCTCATAGGGTCTTCTTAGAAGCCTCGTTCTTTTCTTCTTCGCGAACGCGAACCTATCTCAGTGTTCGCGATGCATAAACATCTGGGAAGAATATAAGAACTTCATTTCGAGGGTTAGCCATTTTTATCTTTTAGGGAGTTGTAGACCTCGGCTTTGGGAGATTTTCATGGGTTTTTTCAAGTAAATCATTGGGGTAAGTGTTCTCCGGCCTCACTCAGTCATCATCCTCACAAGCCACTCGGAAAACTCAGTATAAATCACGGGGACTCAACCCCAAATATCTTTCATTATTTAGAAACAGGATGATAAAACAGGAATAAAAAGTGAACATGTATAAATCATGACTGAGATTATATTTTCTATCAAAACAATGTGAGAATAGTGGTCAAATACCCCTAAGGGTCCAACAGGTCGGCACAAGGCCCCAAACATGGTGTACAACCAAATATAGTATAAATCTCTAAAATATGGGATATCATATGATTTCAAATCAAATACACGGCTTAATAGTTGCTACAGGACGGACCAAGTCACAATCCCTACTGGTGCACACCCACATGCTCGTCACCTTGCATGTGTGTCACCTCATTTATCAAAATAATACGAAATATCGGGGTTTCATACCCTCAAGTATAGATTTACAATCGTTAGTTTTATATCATTAATACATGCTAAAGGAACAAAGCCCACACAAAAATTATCAATTTAAACCAGAATTTCTGAAATTGGCCAAACCCGACCCCAGGGCCCACGTCTCGAAATCCGACAAAACTCACAAAATCCGATAACCCATTCAACCATGAGTCCAACCATACCAAAATTACGAAATTCCAATAAATATTCGGCCTCCAAATATTCAAATCTTATTTTCAAATTCCTAGGTCCAAATCCCTAAATTACACCTCCAAAACATGAAATCTAGTCGGATTATTCGATGATAATTCAATATTATGGAGTAGAAATGATCACAAGTGACCTACCTCAAGATTTCCCATGATTTCTTGCTCAAAAAATCGCCCTAATCCGTGTTCTTTCACCAAAAAACGTTAAAATGGGCTAAAAGCCAATTCCCATTGCTAAAAGCTAATTACCGTTGCTAAACGTGTGAAATCTGGTCGCTAAAGGTACACACCATATCTTGTTGCACCAACAATATTTATTTTCAATAAAAAGGCTCTAACTCCACCATACAAACTCGTAATTCGATGTTCTTGTTCCTACGAGTCACAAATAATAATACGAACATAGCCCTTCAATCGTCACTCAATCCGGAGCTCATTTTCTCAGTGTGATACCCATTTTGCTCGTTAAACAATTAATTCATGTTTTGCCTCAAAAACCCAATCGCGACTTGATGAAATTAGACCAAAATTTCCAGATCACTCCTATAATTCATTATCAAACTCTCGAAAGTCTCAAAATCAAATTTTGATCTCTAGAACCTAAAATGGACCTTTGCATCATTACATGCTTATGCTCAAAACGACAAAAATCTTCCCAAAAGTTCTTCCAAAACTTATCCGAGACTCATGGGACCCCAACCAATTATACTAATAAGTCCCATAATATGACACAAACTTAGTCGATGTCTCAAATTACATCAAACAATGCTTAAACCGTGAATCACACCCCAATTCTAGCTTAATGAAACTAAGAACTTCCAACTTCTATATTCGATGCCGAAACCTATTAAATCAAGTCCGATTGACCTTAAATTTTGCACACAAATCCCAAATGACACTATGAACCTATTCTAACTTCCGGAATTCTATTCCGACCCTGATATCAAAATTTCCACTGCCGACCAAGAAACAACAAATTTCTAATTTTGCCAATTCAAGCTTAATTCTACCACAGACCTCCAAATCACATTCTAGACACTCTCCCAAATGAAAAATCACCTAAGGGAGCTAACCAAATCATAAAAATCTAAATCCGAGATCGAATACTAAAAAGTCAAAACTTGGTCAAACCTTTCAAATTTAAAGCTTCGAGGTGAGAATTGTTTTCCCAAATCTATTCTGATTATCCTGAAAACTAAAAATGACAATTTACATAAGTCATAATATATCATACCGGGCTAGTCATGCCCGAGAACTAGTGAGCGAAGTGCAAATTCTCAAAACGACCGGTCGGGTCATTACAGATTTAGACTTAAAAGTTTTGTTGGTGTCTGGATTTTCTGGGAACTGGCGTTTGATCTCGCAATTGCGAGATCAGAGTTCGCATTTGCGAAGAACCCCATCTTCTATCAGATTCGCATTTGTGAACCATTTATTCTCATTTGCGAAGTTTTCCTAGGTCAGCCTAGGTTTGCATTTGCGACAATAAGGTTGCATTAGCGAAAGGCTAGTAATCGCATTTATGATGATAGTCTCGCATTTGCGATGGGAACTAGGGAAGGGGATTCTTATCAATTGCGAATGAATGGGTCGTATTTGCGATCCTACGATTTTTTCATTTGCGAACATTTTGTTCGCATTTGTGAAGCCCAGGTCGCAAACAGCTAATGAAATAGGACTTAGATGAGATTTTTCTACCAGTCTTCAATTTTTCATATCCTGGAAACCTAGAGGCGATTTCTCCAAGGCCATTGCTTCCCTAAAACTTTGATACGAGTGGTTTGGAGGCGAATTCTAGTGGAAAAGTTGTGATTGAGCATTGAGTTTCCTGTGTAGCGAGGTAAGAGTTGTGTCTAACTTTGACTTGAGCGATTATAAACCCTCGACCTATTTGATATATGAAATTCATGTAAGCGGCATATATGTGAGCTAACGAGTACTTTACGCCGCCAATTTATCTGTCTTGCATGTTTCTTTCCCGTTCTTCTCATATTGTCTTTTTTCTTACCTTAACTGTGACATGTTTTACTTGCATATCCATGACTAACTGTTACTTGTTATACATTATTTCCTTTTGTTAAAAGTATTAGTAGTCTGTAGCTTCATTCTCTCCTATTATTTGGTTAAGCTAGTTAATCAGTGCTTCCCATTTGCTTTGGCTTGAAGTTTAAGTATTGTAAAGGGTTTTGTGATTTGAATTGTGAAATTTCTATACTTACTGAAAAATTGATATTGATATGGTGGGATCGGGTTGCGCACCATAACAGGTACGATAAGGGTGATATATTGAGGAGGAATAAAGGTGAATTGATATTGTACGGTGGGATCGAGTTGCACGCCGCAACATGTGTAATAAAGGTGGATTGTGGTGGAATTAGGGTGAATTGTGATTGTGATTAGTGTGATATGGTGGGATCAGGTTGCACGCCGCGACACTTTTATTTATATTTTATTTTTCATGTTATTAAGAGGAAATAAGGGTGAATATGGCATGTACGGTGGGATCGGGTTGCACGCCGCAACAACTTATATGTTTATGCTTTACTTGACTGTGTTAGTTGTACGGTAGTCTAAAATTGCACTTAAGGATTGGTAGTACCTGAACACTGATGAAATACTTTTGAGAAGTGTAGTTACTTCTTGCAAGTTACTGCTTTTATTTTATTTTGTCTTCCTTTCCTATTTTATTATACAATATATATGCAGATTATGTTGTGAGAGCCCCGCTGTAGGCTCGTCACTCCTTCGTCGAGGTTAGGCTCGACATTACCAGTACATGGAGTTGGTTGTACTGATACTGCACTCTTCACTTCCTGTGCAGATTTTGGAGTTGGTCCGAGCTGATCGAGAGTTAACTATGGGATTCATCGGCTTGGAGACCCAAGGTAGACATGTCGGCGTCATCTTCTACACCTCATACTTTACTGTTTCTTTATTTCAAAACCAGTTGTATTTTGTCGGACGAATACTTGTAGTAAAGTCTTAGAATGTTCATGAATTGTGACTCCGGATTCTGGGTAGTAGGATATATACAATGTTTTTATATATAATTCCGCATTTATTTCGACTTATTATAGCTTGTTTGTTGTAAATCACTGAAATGTAAAAGGATTGGATAACAAGTCTTTAATGTTGGCTTGCCTAGAAAGTTTAATGTTAGGCGTCATCATGGTCCTGAAGATGGAAATTCCGGTTCGTGACAATGTGGGGGTATGCTTTTGATGCCAAACTCCTGTTGTCCTGGAGGTTGTGGACGAGTGGCTGCTATAGCTTCCATGGCTTGCAGTCCTTCACTTTGACTAAAAGTAGCTTCCCCCCCAAACACATTGTTACAATGAAGAACAACCCAAAAATTTGTGTCTAATGTCATGCATTCACCGAACTCAAATTTACCAAAGAAAGGAAATAGAAATCATACCTTAGATGTTTAAGAGGAAGGATTTGCATTTGAATTGCTCGTGCAAGTGAAGGAAATAGAAGAATATTGCTTGTCTTTAGTAGGGTTGTGAGGAAGAGGGCTTGGGAGTGTTCTTTTGTTAATATGTTTTGGCTTAATTTAGTATTGTAAGGGAGGGGTTAAAAGAAATAAGGGAAAAAATTAAAATAAGCCGACAATTTCACTTACCTGGTGACACGTGCTTGCTGCCTCTCCTTACCCCTCGCAAGGCGAGCTCCAACGCGAGATTGTGGGTTTGTGGCGCGAGGTTTAACGCGTGATGCACCAAGCCTTATCCCTTGGTCAAAACACTCTTATTTCTCTGTTTGACACCTCGAATTTCCCACTCGTTTGTGGGTGATATGGAGTAGCAACTTTATGGCGAACGCCATTTGCAAAGGATCGGGTTGCAGAAGTGGGTACCACCATCACTTATGATAGCTCTTGGAGTTCCAAATAGGGTGAAGATGTTCTTTCTCAGGAAACCAATAACTGCCTTCACATCATTTGTTGGAAGTGCCACAACTTCTACCGATTTCAAGACATAGTCCACCACTACAAGTATGTACTTGTTATTATATGAGCTGAAACATAGTCCCATAAAGTCGATTCCCCACACATCAAACAATTCTACCTCTTGAATTGGGTTCATAGGCATCTCATGTCGACGAGAAATATTCCCTGTTAGTTGGCATTCATCACAATTTTTCACCCAGAAGTGTGCATCTTTAAGCAACATCAGACAATAAAAACATGACTCCAACACTTTAGCCTTTGTCCTTACACCCCCAAAATGTCCTCCATATGGTGAAGCATGACATGCCTGCAAAACAAAAGATTGATCTATCTTCGGAATACATCTCTGGATCATGTTATCAAGACAAATTCTAAACAAATATGGTTCATCCCAGAAATACATGTGACAATCACGAAAAAACTTTTTCTTTTGCACAGAAGACAAGTCATAAGGAACAATACTGCTTGCCAGGTAACATGCAATATCTTCATACCATGGTGTAGAATCGAGGGTCGTCACTAAGAGTTGTTTATCCAAGAAATTCTCCATGATCTTCTTCACCTTAAACTTCTTTTGTGCTCCTTCGAGCCTGAACAAATAATCAGAGACTTGGTTTTCTATTCCCTTTTGGTACCGGATTTCATAGTCGAACTCTTGTAGAAGTAGCACCCATCGAATTAGGTGCGACTTTGACTCTTTCTTCTCAATTAGGTACCTGAGAGCATCAAGGTCAGTGTAAATAATTACCTTTGAGCCTATCAGGTATGACCTGAATTTATCGAATGCAAACACCACATGTAGCATCTGTTTCTCTGTCACTGTGTAGTTTAGTTGGGTGTCGCTTAGGGTTCTACTTGCATAGTAGTTCGGATGCATGACTTTTATCTTTTCGCTACCTAAGAACTGCTTCCACAGGATAGTTGCTTGCATCACACATCAGCTCGAAAGGTTTCCCCTAGTCAGGAGCCACTATGATTGGTGAAGTCACCAATTTCTTCTTAAACTCCTCAAACGCTACCCTGCAAAAGGGTGATCTTTTTCATGCATATTACACACGGGGTTAGCAATTTTTTAGAAATCTTTATAAACCGTCTATAGAAACCGGTGTGGCCAAGGAAACTTCTTATTGCTTTGATAGAAGTGGGTGGTGGAAGCGTTTCTATCACATCAATCTTTGCACGATCCACCTCAATTATCTTACTCGACACTAGGTGCCCCAAGACTATACCTTCATGTACCATGAAATGGCACTTTTCCCAGTTGAGCACCAGATTAGTCTCCACACATCTTTTCAGCACTCTTTTCAGATTCTTTAGGAAATCATTGAATGAGTCTCACACCACTGAGAAATCATCAATAATTACCTCCATTATGTCCTCTACTATATATTTGAAGATGGCCATCATGCACCTTTGAAATGTGGCGGGTGCATTAAATTGGCCGAACGACATTATCCGGAAAGCGTAGACGCCATATGGGCAGATGAATGACATTTTCTCTCTATCTTCCAGGGTGATGGATACCAGATTATACCTTGAGTATCCATTTAGAAAGAAAAAGTGGAACCTCCCAGCCAATCTATCTCGCAATTGATCAATGAACGGCAAGGGAAAATGGTCTTTTCGGGTGGTCTTGTTCAATCTTTTGTAGTCTATACAAATTCGGCATCCCGTGACTGTTCTTGTTGATATCAACTCGTTGTTCTCATTTTGAACTACAGTTATCCCATTTTTCTTTGGCACACATTGAAATAGGCTGATCCAGTTGCTATCACAGATGGGGAAAATGATCCCTGCATCTAACCACTTTATCACCTCCTTTTTCACAACTTCCTTCATGTCAGGGTCAATCCTTCTTTGATGTTCTCTAGAAGTTTTGTGGCTATCTTCTAGTAAAATCTTATGCATACAAAAGGTCGGTCCGATACCCTTAATGTCTGCAATGTCCAACCAATTGAAGTTTTGCATTCTATCAATACTTGTAAAAACTGCTCTTCCGGCACATCTAACAAACCAGATGACATAATAACAGGTAAAGTTGAGTTAGGTCCAAAGAAGCATACATGAGATGAGGTGGTAGAGGATTTTGTTCCAACTTTGATGGATCTTCTATCGATGGTTTAGCTGGAGGAGTTTTTCTTTCTTCTATGTGCAAAGGCTCAAATATGAGCTCTCTTTTTCGGAACCCTTGGCCTTCAAGAGCCAACACCCACTCCGCCAAGTCCTCTCCATTTATTTCATCTAAGTTCATGTGACAGGCTGTTAGAGGGTCTTTAGTGTTTAAATTCTTATATTCCTCCTCCATAATTACATCCACGTCTTCTATTAGAAAGCATTTAGCAAATTCACTTGGTCGCTGCATAGATTTCTGGACATTGAATATTATCTCTTCATCATTTAGTCTCATTTTAGCTCTCCAGTTTCACAATCAATCTCTCCCAGTGGCCAAGAATGGTCTTCCCAAAATTGTTGGAATCTCCTTGTCAACCATGCAGTCCAAAATGACAAAATCTCCTGGGAATACAAACATCCCGACCTGCACTAATACATTATCAAGGATAATTGATGGCCTCTTTACTGTCCAGTCGTCTAGTTGTAGTAACATGGATGTGGGTCTTGCTCTTCCAATACCTAACCTTTTGTAGATAGACAAGGGCATCAAGTTTATGCTTGCCCCCAAATCACACAATGCTTTAGTATTTAGCAAAAGCATAGCTGCCTATCGTGCATGGGATTGTGAAACTCCTTGGGTCTGCTAACTTCTCAGCTATGGGTATCATGATGACTGCACTACAGGTCTGGCTTAATGTAACAGTGGACATGTCTTGGAAGTCAAATTTGCGAGACATTAAATCCTTCATCATTTTGGCATACCCAGGCATCTCCCGCAAAGCATCAATCAGTGGAATGTTCACCTGGATTTGTTTCAACATCTCCATGAATTTATTATACTGCTCATCCTTCTAATATGTGGGAATGGTGCTGGAGGTCGCTTCCTTCCAGTGATATGAGTTTTATTCAAGCACTAATTCTACTGTCATACCACCACAGTCTTCCTCGCACCTCTTTTTCGTTGTTTGTGCTCTCTTGGGAAAGTTGTACTATCACCTCAGTTAACTCTGTTGAATCATCTATCTCAATGGGTACTGGCACAAGTGTTTAAGTTGGTCTGCTTTCGTGAGAAATTTCTTGCTCTAGATCGAGGTCTCTGCCAATTCTTAGACTCACTGCCATAACCTGTTTTGGGACCTACTCTTTTGGATTGACTTGTGTGTCTGTAGGTAATGTCCCTTGGGGACGATTATCTAGAGCCATCGAAATCTGTCATAATTGAATCTAAATGCCCTTTATCGTTGATTCATGTGAGTCCACTCTCTCTTGCATTTTTCCATTTGACATAATCAAATGTTGCAGCATTCTTTTAGTTTCAGACAACCCATCATCTTGTCTCATTATCTGTTATTGTTGAGGCTATTGATAAGATAGCTGCTGATTTTGCTAGTTGTAACCCTGTTGTCTTTGGTAAGGCACAACTTGACCCTGTGGTTGCATAGCTCCAGGATTGCTGTTGTTATTAAACTGATGTTGTGCTGGTCTATATTGTTGATTCTGTTGCCCCCAATTTTTGCCACCTTGCCTCTATCCCCCATAGTTGGCTACATAGTTCATGTCTTCCTGATAGTGCTGGTTGTCACTTTCCGCACTCCACGATCATACATATGGTTGGTTAATACATGGTGTTATAATCCCTTATTAGTTGCGTCAACTATGTGTACCTATTGCTTCTGGCCTGATTCATCAATATTTTTTGGCGAGGATACTCATTTGCGTCATTAGAGTGGCCATATTTTCGGTTATAGAGTTGTTTGGGTACAAAGCCACTGAGTGAACTACAGAAGTGATGAGAGTCTCTCGTCGTCATTCCTGAATTTTGAGCCATTTTGTCAAGTAGGAATTTGCATTCTCTGAATGATTTGCTCAAAAGTTCTCCAGCTGTTTAAGCGTCAACATTGGCCTTTAGGCCGTCTACCAGTCCCATGTTGAAACTCTGGCCCAACATCTGATCTGGAATGCCATGATGTGGACATTTAACAAGCATACCCTTGATCCACTCCCACATTTCTTGTAGTGTTTATGTTGGTCTCTTCTTGAAGCTCAATATATCATCAATTTGTTTGGCAGTCTTATTGGATGGGTAGAACATGTTCAAAAATTACTTGACTAATTCCTCCCAAATAGTGATGGAGTTTATGGGGAGTGAATTGAGCCAAGTCAGAGCTTCTACTATCACTGAGAATGGAAACAATAACAGCTTGATTTCTTCCGGTGTCATATTAGGTTGGCTTTTCGTGACACATATCGACAGGAAATTCTTCAGATGATGCTGAGGATCTTCAATGTAAGACCCTGTGAACAGTCCCTTGTTCTGCAACAAATGTAGCATGTTATTTGTGATTTGAAATGATTCCGCTTGTATCTGAGGGACTGCAATTGTGGTTGCCAGATTTTTGGCGGTGGGTTGTGCCCAATCATACAATGCTGCTTCTGGAG
This sequence comes from Nicotiana paniculata, assembly GCA_005239505.1. Taxonomy (NCBI): domain Eukaryota; kingdom Viridiplantae; phylum Streptophyta; class Magnoliopsida; order Solanales; family Solanaceae; genus Nicotiana; species Nicotiana paniculata. The sequence continues at coordinate 10,664 of ML363495.1, read as the reverse complement.
CAAGAGGCACCACACCCTGATTGTTCGAGTCATTCACATTGTTCCTGCTGTCGTTTGGATTTTCTATTCCGTCATCCATGTTTGGTTCAACTTGATCTGTTGAGTTCTGTTGATGTTTTCCCTTCTTGTTTGCACGATTCAGTGCCTTGAAAACTTTCTCACGATCTGATAATGCTTCGAACACTTCACCAGTGCTTGAGGAGTTTCTAGGAATGCACCTGTAACACGCAAGACTACAAACTTCAGAATTTCAATGTATTTTGTTTAAAATGAAGAAAATTGATTACACTAAAAATTCTACTACTTCTTTTAGCTGCAATTAATAACATCGTTAATTCCCCGGCAACGACGCCAAAATTCGATCACACCCAACTATGACTTATAAAAAGGACTAAGCGGTCATTGCAAATATATTCCGGTTAACAAGTCCGGAGTCGAATCCCACAAGGAATTAAACTATTAAACATAGCTACTAGACTCGCACAAATTCACGCAATCAATCTTCAGATATATTTAAATAACAAAATGGATGTTTACTAACAAAATATCACGTAATGAAAATGCAATAATTAATAACTAACTATGAACAGGTTATAGAAAAGAATTTGAATGATCTAAGGTTATGATTTTCCCTATTGTCGGAATCCTTTCCGCTACAGTTTATATAAATTTGCATAAGTCTTCTCTACAGATCATGAGCGCTCTGAGTGTCGTAATTCTCTTCCGAGTAACTACCACAATTTACTAGACATATTCTCCCGAATTACGATAGCTGGCATGTCACGACCCTAAATCTAAACTAGTCGTGATGGCGCCTATCGTGGAACTAGGCCAACCAAATCCACACTCAAATCGTAAATAATCTTTAATTTATATCATTACTAAACTGATTACCCATGAATGTTTTGTTTAATCATTTTAAAACAGATAAAGCTACACTGAATATTAAATATAACGCCGAGAACTCGGAGTCACTGGTCATGAGCATCTATAGAAAATATACAACTCTGGAAAATAAATTTTATAATAGTAAGTGAGAGTGAGCAGGGATGCTGATGTATGCAGCTACCTCGCAAAATCTCCGAGAAGTCTCTAGAACAGATACACAACTCACTCTGCCCTAACACCCGGATCTCTACACAATGTGCAGGGAGTACTGTGAGTACACCAACTCAGTAGTAATGAAAATAAATCAGGTATGAGCAGTAAGAAACACGTAAAGTCAAATAATCATTTCACAATAAGCACAGTCTTTCTTTCCAACAGTGACTACGTTAAATCATCACGCTTAAAAAGCCAATTTCAGTAAAACTCCTTCGAAAAGTGTAATATCCAACAATTTCAGAAAAATGTCCAAGGAGTTTAGTGTAAAAATGAAATGAATCATAAGTAGCCTCTCGGGCAAAACATGTATCAGAAACTGCCCCTCGGGCGTAAAATCACTCAGAATCAGCCCCACGGGAATACCTCACAGTCACTCATAATCAGCCCATCGTGCAACCTCACAGTCACTCATAATCAGCCCCTCGGACAACCTCACAGTCACTCATTCCTCCCTATCACTCGGCACTCGGCACTCACACTGAGTAGGTACATGCGCTCACTAGGGGTATGTACAGACTCCGGAGGGGCTCCTACATCCCAAGAGCTAATATCAAGCCATCTCGTGGCATATCATATCCTCACAATCAGTCCATCGACATCACTCAGTCAGAAACTCTCAAAAGCCACTCGGGCGATCAGTAAAACGGGGTACTCGACCGAAAAACATCATTTTATATCTCAAAATAGTGTAAATAAAGCTGAGTTTCGAAATCAGTTAAACATAATATGACTGAGTGTACATCATAAGTCAACACAGTGAGGAATAGCTGTAAAAGCCCCCAAGAGTTCTAAACAGGTCGGCACAAGGCCCCAAACATGGCTTACAGCGCAAATATATTAATAGTCTGAAAAGACGATTTAACATATGATTTAAAAGTAAATACGCAAATCATTAGTTTTCACGGGAAGGACCAAGTCCAAATCCCCAATCAGTGCACGCCACATACTCGTCATCTAGCATGTGCGCCACTCCGAAAATAGTGTGAAAATGCGATGTCCGGGGTTTCATACTCTCAGGACAAGATTTACAGTCATTACTTACCTCGAACCGGCCCGAATACTAATCTGTGATGCTCTTCCCCCTCGAGTCGACTTATGATTTCTCCAAATCTAGTCAAAATCAGATTTATACCATAAATATACGCTAAAGGAATGAATTCCACGTGAAAATTATCAAATTAAACCAAAAAATCCAAATTTGGCTCAAACCCGGCCTTCGGGCTCACATCTCGGAATCCTATAGAAATTACATCACAAAAATTCTTATACTCCCACGAGTCTGTACACACCAAGAACATCAAAATCGGACCTCAAATGGCCCCTTAAATCCTCAATCAAAGGTCTCCAAATCATAAGCCCTAATTCTCTAATTTTTCGGTTTAAATCCCACTAATTGCAGGTTTAATTACTCATAAATCAACATAGAATTGAGTATTGAATTAAAAAATCTTACCTCCAAGTGTTTCCCTTTGATTCCCTCTTCAATCCCTCTCAAAAAGGTTCAAAACCGCTCAACAATGGTGAAAAATGGACTGAAATTCGCGAAGGGGGGGTTTAAATACTTCTGCCGAGATCACTCTATGCGAATGCGGCCTATGCCTCGCGTTCGTGATGAAAAAAATTTACCAGCCCTTCTTTTACCATATGCGATCGCGGCCTTCCCCAAGCGATCGCGTAGAACAAAGTTTTCCAACAGCCTTCCACAACTCTTCTGGATAACGTCTAGTATAATGGTCATAACTTTTTGTACAAAATTCCAAATTACAATTGGTTTAACTTTCTGAAAACTAGACATCAAAGGCTACAACTTTCATATTTGGATCATTTTCAAAGTTCTTATAGATTGTGAGTTATAAGCTTCCAAAGTCGGGATAGTACAGCAAAAATTTTACTCTATGCGATCGCGTGACACCTTATGCGATCGCATAGCACAACTAGATTTTTCCAAATTTTCTCTATGCTAACGCGGCCAGATCTATGCTATCGCACTGTACACCCCTGAAGCCAAAAACGAGAAACTAGAAATGGTCTGAAACCACCCGAAACTCACCCGAGACCCTCGGGACCTCAACCAAAACATACCAACACATCCCATAACATCACATAAACTTAGTCGAGCCTTCGAATCACCCAAAACAACATCAAAATACCAAATCACATCGGATTTAAGCCTATGAACTTTGAGATTTCAAAATTCTGCCAAAGATGTCGAAACGATAAAAAACACGTCTGATTGACCTGGAATTTTTCACACACATCCAAAATGACACTACGAACCTGTTCCAACTTCCGGAATTCCATTCCGACCCCGACAGCCTATTTTCTACTGCCGACCGGAAATCGCCAAAACAAATAACTTTTGCCAATTCCAGCCTAATTTTACACCGGATATCAAAACCACATTCTGAACACACTCCTAAGTCCCAAATCACCTAACTAAGCTATCTGAGCCATAAAATCTACCTTCCGAGGTCGTTTACCAATAAGTCAACTTCCGGTTGACTTTTCCAACTATTGAACCAAGTTAAGAGACTAAGTGTCTCATTTCTCTCCAAAAATCACTCTGAAACCAAGCCAACCAATCTAACACAACATAATGAAGCTGAACCACATATAATGAAGCAGAAACGAGGGAAACATGGCTATTACTCTCAAAATGACCGGCTGGGTCGTTACATGGCATTAAGTACGGCTCACTCGAAACGTACCAAGGTTTCGTTATTCCTAATCCCACCTTTATACCCTCCTTATTGATCCCTTATATACGTTAAGGGTGTTGTTGTTCAGAAAATATCTAAATATGCACTATCTCCCGAGTAATACACACTAAATAGGCAAAGTTTATTGGGAGCTCTTCAACCAACCACAATAATAACGTGATTGAACAAATAGAGAAAATACTACGACAAAATATATTAACGTAACAGGAAATTCATCCTCCAATAGGTTCCATCAAAATCCTAGATTAGGAGTTTAGCTACTCATACTCATAGTAACAATATCCCAAATATTTTCATAATAAAATTACGAAGTAAGGATGAATGAATGTAGAAATCGATGACTCTAACTCCCAACGGTTGTTCCACGAGCTATCCTTGCCTCCGGTCACAAAAATCTCTCAAAAGTGGTGTTCTATGTCTATTTATATATGTAGGAAAATACCTAAACGACATAGGCCAAGTCCTAGTATAACTAAGAGATGAAATAAGCCTTCAAAATCCAGAGTAAGCGCACCTCTGACCTTGCCTCCCGAGGCTCCACACGAGATGGACCTCGCCCAACACTGTGCGACGCCTGCTCCTACGCAAGCTCGAGATCGCCTCAACCTTTGTTTCACCTGATCCTACGCGATCTCAAAGGCTCGCCTCTCCAGCTTCCACGCGAGATCAAAGGATTGCCTTGCGAGCTTCATCATCTTTGCACTGCTTAATTCCTTTTTTCCTATTTCCACAGTTTTTTGAGCACATTTTATTCTTTAAATATTCTTTTTGCTCTAATTTCATCTCCAATTCACCTACACATAAAATAGACTCCACTACGCACAAATAAAATGTAGGTTAACAATAAAGCATATAAAATATAAGGTAACTAATGTACTAAAATATGGATTTATAGCCACACATCAGATACTTTCAACAAGCTTCCAATTCTTGAGTAATGTAATGACCCGATCGGTCATTTTGCGTTATCGGACCCTATTCCCCTAAATTAAACATTCCATAGCGGCTTATTGTGATTTATGACTTGCGGGGGCGGGTGGTCCGGGATTCAGAAGTGTTTAGAGCAATATTGGAACACTTGGTTCCTTCAGGTTGGCCTTTAAGGCCAAGTTTGACTTCTGTCAACATTTTTAGTAAACAACCTCGGAATCGAGTTTCGACGGTTCTGGTAGCTTCCTATGATGATTTCGGACTTGGGCGTATGTTCGGAATGGGTTTCGGATGACCGGGGAGTGTTTCGGTGCCCAATATTGAAATAAGAGTTCCTTAAGTTCCTATTTGTGGTTTGGGACGTGTTTTTGTCTTATCGAGGTCCGAACGGAATTCTGAGATCGGGAATAGTTCTTTTATGTCATTAATGACTTGCCTTCAAAATTTGGAGTCATTTCGAGTAGTATAGGTTGGTTCGGCGCATTGTTAGCGAAGTCAAGAAAACTTAAAGTTCCTAAGTTTGGTTCTAGGGGTTTTGAGGTGTGATTTTGAGTTTTAGCATTTTTGCGGGTGCTCCGAAGGATTGAGCGAGTCTATATTATGATTTGGGACTTATTAGTATAGTTCGGAGGGGGCTCGGGTGGGCCCAGGTGCCTCTCGGGCACCAAACAAGGCCAAAAACCAGCTGAAACAGTTGTTGGTGCACCTGATCTGGTGTGACCGCAGGTGCGAGACTGCTCCTGTGGTCCAGGCCTCGCAGGTGCGACCCCAGGTGGGTTGCCCATGTCTCACAGGTGTCGGCTCCTTTCCCGGAGGTGCGGAGCCGCAGGAGCGGACTCCAGCCCGCAGGTGCGAGCCCAGGCCCTTGTCCCATTTTCCGCAGGTGCGATCTATTGCTCGCAGGTGCGAGACCACAGGTGCGGTTGTCGAGTCGCAGGTGCGGAAACTCCTATAGGCAGAAAGGTCTTTAAGTTTGGGATTATTTCATTCCTACACTATTTTCTTCTACCATATGCGATTTTGACAGCTTGGAAAAGAGCCCCACGACCCAACCATTGAGAGGTAAGTAAATTCTATCCCAAGATTAGTTAATGCTTGAGTACCTAGTTGTATTTAACTACCTAATTTGTGAAAAATTAAGGAATTGGGTAGTAACCTAGGGCTTTCAATAATTTGAGAATTTACCCGTGAATTGGTTGTGGGTGAGTGTTCCCCTTGAGAAATTTTGAAATTCGAGCATGCAGGCCTAGGGTTGGATTTTGGGATTTCTTCAAGAATGATGAATTTGACCAAATAGTAGGAGAATTCCATGTTTTGAGTATAATTTGATATATATTTACGTGAAGTTTGTTTAGTTCCAAGTCCTTGGGTGACGAGTTCGGAGTTTCGGGCGTATTCTTGACCCGGGGAGTAGGTTCGACGTGAGGTGAGTCTCCTTTCTAACCTTGTAAGAGGGAATTGTCCCCATAGGTGATTAAAATGGTGGTTTGTCCTTATTTTCAGGGGCTGCGCATGCACGAAGTGACGAGAGTCCGTGCGTAGCTACTATTATGCCTTGTCGGGTAGTTTGGGACTCACATGCATGCTTTATGTGTTGTATCTGTGATCTTGCATATGGATTAAGTAGCCTAATATCCTCGAATCTCACATGGGAAGGCCTAAGGAGTTATGCTTTGAGGTTGACATTATTAAATTCTCACCCTGTTAGTATGTTCCCTGCTAAATTATATGGAATCTCCTGCTAATCATGTATTTATACGGGAACCCGAGTCGCATGAATGATTCGCGAGCGGGGTAGTCCTAGTATTATATTGACCCGAGTGAATGAATGATTCATGAGCGGGGTAGTCTTAATATTATATTAACTATGTCGCATGTTCTATTCGCGAGCGGGGCAGATAGATGCATCTATGGTTCAGGTTGTTCGACCCTCGGCAGTGCACATTTACTTTTCACGTCGTAATGACTGTACGTTCATAGTCTGTTATATGCTTGGTGATTTATGAGAAGCCCTGTAATTGTAATTGTTGATTTCATGAAGGAAAGAAAGTTAAATAGCCTGTATTCCATGGAAAGGGATGGCGTGAGGGTACTAGAGATTGTTATTTGATGCTCATTTTCCTTATTATTGTTCATTACTGCTATTACTGATTAGCCTGTATTCATCTCACATTGTCTGACCCTAGTAAGTATCACGTCGACCTCTCTTCACTACTTCTTCGAGGTTAGGCGGGATACTCACTTGGTACATATTTGTTTATGTACTCATGCTACGCTTCTGTACTTAATTGTACAGGTTCTGAGGCCGGTGCATCTGGTTATCCGACCGGAGCTTGACCCTAGGAGTATTTTCTGGACCTGACTCCACAGTGAGCTGCTTCCCTTGGCGACTCTCAGCAGCACTACGGAGTTATCTTTTATTATTTTTGTCTACTTCCTCTAGATAGTAGAACAATTTATTACATCTTTTGTATATTCTACTAGTTCGCCTGTAGACTTGTGACACTAGGTCCTGGCACACACATAGTAGACTTTATATTTTTGGGACTGTATATATTGGTTCATGATCCTTGTGACTACATTTAATTAAGTTGGTTAATTTATCCGCTTATACTTAAATGTTCTAAGCTTAAAATTTGGTAAGTGTGGGGATGATTTGTCAAATAAGTATAATTTCACTAGTAAACAAAATGTTGGCTTGCCTGACCCCGGTGTTTGGCGACATCACGACCTGAGGTAGGATTTTAGGTCGTGACAAGTAATTGCCAATTCTTTGATCATTTCATCTTGCCTCACCGTGAAGTGCATTGCCGATATCACTATGGTTGCATAATTTTATTGAGGTCCGCACTTGGTCTTGCTTCAATTGTTCTTGCACTATGATTATGGTCATTCTAAAGCCATTGTGGTAACAGTCCATTGCAGCCACAATAAGTTATTTTTACAGACTTCTAGTTTTTTAGCTTTATTTTGACCTTTTTATCTTCTCTTCAACTGAGCTACGTAACTACCTGGAATCAGAAAAAATCCATTAGAATATGATATTAATGTTATAAATGGAATTGTGTTTAAGGTTTTTTTTTTTGGCAAATCAAATTCTTGAATTGTGTGTTTAAAGTGAATTACTATATTTTAGAGAAATTTTAAGGTTTGTTACTTTGTGGCTAAGGTACTTTTCCCCTATAAATAGAGGGGGTTCTATTCCATTGTAATTCATCCCAAAATCAATAAGAATTATCTCTCTATACTTTTTTCTGCAATATTCTTCTTCTTCTTTTATTGTTTAATAACATGTTATCAACACGAGACTCCAATCAATTGAGTAGAGGCTTTGGGATACGTTGTTGGTGCTCAACTTACACATAATATTAAGCATAATGATTGTCAATTTTTCCATGAACTTCCCTCAGGAGTAAATTCTGGATTTAAGGTAAGTATTTTACCTTATTTTTCATTTTTAAATTCTTGAAAATCAATAATTTGATTTTAAAATACAAGCAAAGACAATCAATTTTGATTATAACTCTATTGAAGTTTGTAAGAAATTATAACCACCCGAAGTGGTAAAATTTCTATGCCTTTACATGATTAAATTCATGTATAATTATGGGCACAAGAAGTGAAAACGCGTCCCATTGAATTTTCTTCATTCTTATTCCCATAAGAGAATTTGGTAGCAGTATGTGATGAGTTTGAAAGAAGATAAAATTATTACCGTGAGGGTATCAATGGATGTGGATATGGCAATAAACAAAATTATAATCATCATCATTGTGGTAATTGTCACGACCCAAAATCCTATTAAAGGTCGAGATGGCGCCAGATACCACTGTCCGACAAGCCAACACTAAATAGTAAATTAAATTCTCATTTTAGTGCTTATTAAAACATAAATTTCCTTCAATTTAACTAGTAATAAACAGACTTTAAAGAATAATATTTAACGTTTTCAAATTTCAGTATTAACACTACAAGAAAAAGTCTTATTTACGACCAACTTTTAGGGACGAGTTAATAATCCCGTCGCTAATAATATATGTATTGGGACAAGATTATATTGCGGTCCTTAATGCTTTATTCTATTGCGAAGGTATTAAATCTGGTCCCTAAAAAAATAGTAACTGGTCCCAAATTATAATTCAGATGCCTTGAGTGTGAGAGAGTAGCACCAAATCTAATACCAAAATATTTAAAAAAAATATTAATATCTAAAAATTAGGCGCCAAAAATAAAAAGTAAAAGGTTCTAAAAACTAAATTAAACCCTCTGTATTCTCAAAACACAGTACCGCATCAAATCCTCTGCCCTAATCTCCGTCTAGCTAGCTTTAGAAGTGTCTCGCTCGTCTGGTGTCCTGTGTGAATTCGATCAACAGATCGATCATCAGCCCGAATTCGTCTGCACAACTTTCAATTCTGCCACTTTTGGTATGTTTTTAACATCGAGATGTATTAAATTATTAATTCATCTTCAACCTGTATGTAGAACTGGAAAACCAAATCTCTCTGCATATTAATATTTTCTTGCTTTATTCTTTGTTTCCATCTCCTCGTTTGAGAATCCAAGGTATGCCTCCTCTTTAAAGTTGCTCTTTTTCTTCTCTGTGTGTTTTGATTTCGCTGATTGCAGCTTTATTCGAGTTCTTCTTCTTCTTCTTCTTCTTCTTCTTCTTCTTCTTCTTCTTCTTCTTCTTCTTCTTCTCTAACACTAAAATATTGGTAAGATTTCATAATCTTGTATTTTTTTTGGGTTATATAATCAGTTGAACCAGACTATTTTGGTAGAAACCAATTTTACAAAGTCTAAGGTCACCACAAGGAGACCTATTAGGTGGGAAGAAATTAATTTCCCAACTACATGGACTTTAAATTCGGTTATATCCCCAAGCCAAGTCACAGAGGAAGCCACTAATAGTGATTATTCTCATATTACTCAGAATCCTGATGGTAGGATATGTATTCAATTAACTGATAAACNCAATTTGTCTGATCTGGAACCTACTCCATCTGATATGGATTTTGACGTTAATGAGACGTCCAACCCAAATAATGTGTAAGTTATGTTAAGTCATCAAATTGATTTTAGTCCAGGTTCTCTGGCAAGGAAACACATTCAAAAGGAATTTCAAAATGAAAAATGGAACAAGTTTAAAACTTGGTTTTTTGAAGCTTATAGCCAAAATGATTTAAACAATATTTCACAAGAACTCTATGAAATTTGTGCTTTACATAATAAAATTATTTATTTTGTTCCATGGTTTATAACCACTTATTTACCTTTATATATTAAGGTTATAGAAAGGACTTTTAAGGAAAGTAATGGAACTATAACTAGGGCCATTTACCCTCCTCAAGCACCTTTTGTATTACCTAATAGTACTGAGTTAACTTTTTCTGCTTTTCAAAAGTTTAGTCAAAGTGATGTTGCCCAGATTACTATTAATGAAATTAATAATTTAATTGCTCAAAATAATTATTTGAGTTTGTATGTTAAAGTGTTAGGAGAGCATATTAGTTCTCTTGATAAAAAATTAGATGAATTAATTATTTTAATAAAGGATTTTCATAAAGCCTCACAAAAAGATATTGCTTCTACTTCTAATAGTAAAACTACTATTAATATTCCAACGCATATTCAGCGACCTATTGATACTACTGATTTTAAAATAAAATCTTTCAATGATTTAGAAAGTCTGATTGATAAAAAGCTTTCTGGATTGACCACTAAACCTATTGGTTTATCAAATGATATTTCAGAAATTAATAAAATCAAAAATCAATTTTCTGAAAATACTAATGTAGAAACCTCTGAAGTCAATTCTAGACGGTTTAATTCCAGATATCGCATCCAACAAAAGGTTGTTAGTAAAGGTGGATATGCTACTATTCCTGCTATGATGACTTATTATTA